>VZTN01015889.1:22750-43775 GCA_013400515.1 Erpornis zantholeuca | reverse complement strand
TGCAGATTCTCCTTACCCTCCTTGTTTTCCTTCCCACTTTCCTTGTAACTTTGGGCCATGTTCGTCCTGTCTGACAATAAAGTTAGCCAGTATGTTACTTGAATTTTTTCTGCCCCACTGCTGCTTAGCTGCAGCTGTGCCTTCCACTCTGCTTTTTCAGTGGAGAAGCCTTAAGTGTCTGTGTTGTCTGGGGCACAGCAGCAGGAAAGCTATGGCAGGGAGCCTGGGCTAGGGATGTTATAGCTCATCACAATGCTGACAGATATCTTGATTGCTGCTTTTTTTTTTGTGGGAAAGCGTGTGGAGGCAGTTTCTAGGATTGAAGGATTCTGGCTATGAAGACCCTTTGGAGCTTCATATGAGCTGACATGTCAGCTGAGTGTTGACAGCCTATCAAGCAGCTGACAGGGCACGGTCCTCTGAACAGGATGCTTCAGCCAAAAGCCTAGGAACAGGACTGGCAGGCCATTTCCTCTGCAAGCTAAAAGAAAAGCAGGGAAGGAACAGATGCTTCCCAGGGAGAAATACATGTCTGCTTGTTGAGAGTAGGGGGAAGCTGATCTCCATACTGCAGGACTTGAGCAGACTGTACTACTCCCCTTCCTTCTACTTCATCTCCTCTCTCAAAGCCAGGGGAGCTGAAAGACAGACTTTATCATAGTTCCTTTTGTCAGTTCTCCCTCTTTTATCACTTCTCATAAGTGCAGGGCACAAGTTTGACTCTCACCCCTCCCTTTTCCCACATGGTGTGCTGCTGCTGCTACTTTTCAGCCATGTTTTTCCTAAGCAAAAAGACCCAGTCCAAAGCCTGTTATGATTCCTGAAGGCCACTGAATCAGCAGCCAAAGGCATCTGCCAAGAGAAAGAAAAAAATCAAAACAGGCATTGAAAGTCAGGCAAGAGACAAAGTAAATATACCCATATAAAAGGGATAAACAGCCAAGTGCCACCAGGAAAAGACTGGACCTCCTCACTTCTAGACACTTAACTCTGCCGAACTTCTCTGCAGGAGCAGTTGTTTGGAACAATGTTTGCAGGATGACACAGCAGACCTTGATCATGACTTTTCCCACTGGAAACATGCCCTCCCTCCCCAAACTGCCTAGCCACTGACCAACAGGTATTGCAATCATGGGACTCCATAGGACAACAGCCACATCTGTGAACACAGGTTTGGACTCCCAAAATTTCATCCAACGATGGCAAAGTCACAGCAGTAGCTTGTACAACAGCAAGTTCTAACCTACCCCACCATCCTCAGGGCAGAGAGGCAAGTACTAGCCCTATCAGTCCAACTTTGTGTCCCACACCCGTGGTACCCTCCCCAGTGGGTGTTGGGCAGAGCACACAGGAGAGTGTGTGCATAAAGGCAATGACAGTCCATGTCTTCATCCTCAGACAAAGGTAGGGAGGAAGCAGGAAGTAGTCAGCTCATCTGGAGTGTTCTCACAGAATAGCTGCCACAGCTGCCAGAGGCAAAAAGAAGTCAGGAGAAGTCATCAGCTGCAATGGTAACCTGTACGAAAATGCAGGAACATAAAACAAACCCAGACCAGATGTAGAACAGAAATCAGACATATTTCTGAATGTGCAATCTCTTTACAAGTGTCACTTGGGCAGAGCAATGACAAGTACAATCATAAGTGTGAGACAGACACTGGGACAAAACAGCACATCCTGGAGTGGCCCCCAGAAGGGCTCGCAAGCCAGACAGGAGCATTTCTCAGATACCTTTCCTGCAGGCTGCTCTGAAACACACGCAGTGGGATGTCCAGCGTACAGGAGGACATGGAACTTTTGTCCAAAGTAAAACCCTCAAATGCATTTAATGCGGAGTGTAAACCCCCCAGGAGTAACTGCCCAACCTGGCTGTCTGCTTCTCTTGGCCCACACTACTGTCTTAAGACAAGGCACAGCCTGATACCAGCCTTTGCTCTGCTTTGTGGACCCTTGGACACAAACAACGAAGACACTGTTACAGGCTATATGAAACAGCTGAATGTTGACACTATTTCCATCACAATACAGACTTTTTATTCTTCACATTGGAACATGAGGAATATAAACGCAAACATTAAAAAAATACAGCACAATCAATGTACATCTATTCAGTGCTTTCAGTATCTCAAAGTCAAGAGCAGTTGACACCAAAAGGTCATCTTGGGGCCTATGCTCCACTCAGGATGAACCAATTCTAAATCTTTAATTTGCATGACATCTTAGCCAAACAAAAATAATTTATTTATGTAAATAAGTTAAGAACTCCATTACAATACTGCATAGGTTTTGTACCTTATTTTTTATGTGGATGATGTCAACGAATTTGTAGCAACAAGTCCTAAAAAGACTCAGCAGATTACTATAGAGATGACTCCTAATCACTTCTCTACCATAATAAAACCATGAGACATTTACTATTTGTAGTTACAAGTTTGAAGTTACTTGATCTCCTGCTCCAGTTAAATACGGAGGAAGTTTTGCTTTTGAGAAAACAGGATTGGGCCCCTGTGGCTTGAAGAATTTCACCATTCCATCAGAAATGCCTGTCTGCCAGCCTTGCAGACTGCCAAGTCTGGCTCCTTGGCTCTTGAACAGCATCAGGAGGATGAAACCACAGGAAGATTGGAAAAATGTGCAAAGCCAGAGGCCAAAGAAAAGACACGGCCACTTAGAAAGATCATGTGCAGTTCCTGAGTTGTTGATAGAAAGAAAAGCTGTATTGACAGTTGAGAGCTCTTTTTGGACAATATCTGTACTTTTCCATGACGTGAGTGAATTACAGCATTCGTGTAAATGTGAAGTATGGAATGCATCTCTTGGAAGAACTCAGTAACTTGCGTTAAGAAGAACCTTGAGCTAACACAAGATAAAATGATAAAATGAAGATAAAATGAATGACTGCATGGTAGGAATGGAGTATTATAGGAACCCTAGATAAAATATGGGTTATTAAAATATCTTCATTGTAAGAATGTGTGCAGCAGGTTAGCACCCACATGACTATTGCGGCACATATCTTTTGACATGAAACATGTATAAATAGAACATCCTGCAGATATTCCTTTCTTCTGTAGTCCATTTTTGTTTCACACATGCCCATTGTCTGAATACACAAGCAGAATCCATGCAGAAAGAGTAGCTATGACACTGCAAGATGTACTCGGGATTCCATAAAGTGTCTAAAAGAAAACTATGTTTCCAATCACAGGTTGAAACAACAGTTCCAAAATACATCATACTCATATTCTTTAACATATTTGAGACGTTCTAATATACATACCATATTTTATCTAGGGTTTCATCTAGTCTATAATGTATTATTCCAACACAAAATACCAGTGTCACAGTATAGCTGGATCTTGAGGGGAGAAGAAATGCCAACAAACTTTAGGCTTTTTTACATTTGAAATTATGTGAATGGTACAGGTTTTCTGCAGGTATGTAACTGTTAAGATATGGGCTAGGATAGTTAATTCATAATATTGACCAGCTTCTTGAAGGCCATGATCTTGCCACCAGCACAATGGACTGCCCAGGATTTATTCCCAGTTCTGTCACAGTCATCACAGGACTTCAGATAAAGCTCTTCGCCCTTTCTGTTGGGGTGTAATTAAGTGCAGCCATAAGCAAAACTTAAGTGATTGAAAGGTCATTACCCCTCTCAATGATATATGTACATAAAATACAATACATACACGTGTCTGTGAATTACACACCTCACTGATGTGCAGATACAGAATATATCTACGTTAGAATGAAAAGTGTGTGCATGCAGTCTATTACAACAAGAATCTAGATACAATAATTATGGAAAGCAGAGCTTCCATTTAGAAACTAAAATACGTCTCACAGTCATGCATCCTTATTTAACAAACAGTAAAGTTCAAATCTAACGACTCTTTCCAGCAATTACATTTATGATGTAATTTATGGCATTTATTAAACTCCTAACATATGGAATGCTCCTTTTATGTCAAATTGCAAGTTTCCCAAGACACACAAGTGAGTTTTATAAACTGCTAGAGCAGGAACATTTTACTCTGCTGTGACTTACAGTGGCAAGTCCTGAAGGGTTACTGGAGCAAACCAGTGCTGTGGGTTTGATCCCTGCATGGGCCATTCACTTAAGAGCTGGACTCAATGATCCTTGGTGATCCCCTCCAACTCAGTATATTCTGTGATTCTCCATTACTACAGACTGGAATTCACTTGAAACAGAATACCAAGCCAAAAAAATTCATTTCTTCATTTTTGCATTAACAGAAAGGACTGAAGCCCAGATCCAACAAAACTCTTCTACTGATTCTTTATATCACATACATAAAATCCAACTAAATTGAATGGGATATGGACATGGACAAAACTTTAACAAAGGGGACGCATTAGCACAATCTGGGCTACAAAGAAGTAATCCACTGGCCTCTCCCGCTCATCATCTTTCTGCTCTGAGCCTGCTACATATTAATCTGCTCCAAAGCATTGTTTTAGTCAGTTATAGACAATCTATATGCAGTCTGGTTCAAGTTACCACATCTCATAAATAACCTAACAATATTTTACCGTGCTAATTTTATTTCATCGCTCCTGAGGACTAAATGGTGGTAACAGACCTGGTCAACTTGAAATACAGAACTCAAATGCTAATTTAATTTATGTTCTTCTGCTTACAGAAATGAAAACAAAATTAAATAACTTCGCCAATGGGGAAATATTTGCTTTTACTAGTCTTAAATCAAATAACACCTGTAAATGCAGAGTTGCAGGTTTTATTCTTTTTTCAGTCACATACGCACTTGCTTGTTTATTTTTTATGTTTGGGTTTTGGGGTTTTTTTCCCAAGCGAATGGTGAAGTGAAACAGAAAGCAGAAGCCAAGCACAAAAAACTGCTTAATATAATATAAAAAGCACCATTAGGAAGAGAAGGTAAGCACTGAAATCAACAAGTACTATGTTCTATAGCAAAAAGAATTTTCTGATAAAAAATGCATGCACATTTTACAGGAAAAATGCTTCTCTGTCCTCTACTTACACACTTTCCAGTGCATGACACTTCAAATTCTGAATCAGACTTTTTTCCTTTTCCAAGGGGAAAACTGAAGGAGCTTCTATTAATTTAAGCCTACACACAACTGAAATTTAATCTCAAAAAATGATTCTACTACAATAATGGCCTCTGCAAAGGTCCACTAACACATTATTTGTGTCTTGTATAAGGGAAAAAAAAATCAATAAAAATTGAAAGCCCAGCCATAGCAGTTTTAATAATACTGTAGTAAGTGGTTTTTGAGCAGTACAACTGGCTCCAAAACATGATGGTATAGTATCCATATCTTGACAGAACTTGAAAGATAAATACACTTCCAAATTTTTTATATATATGTATACATACACATACATACATACATACATATATATATATATATACACACATACCCCAAAATGCCTCAAATAAGAAGGTTTTATGTATGTAATAAATTTGTTACACTGGGAGTACTGTCCTGGTGAAACACATGTCCTTAGACTACAACAGTTACAACATTCAAGCAAAAAATATGGTGGGAATGTTAGAATGCAATTAATAACCTTACTTGTAAATAATTTTCTTCGTTTTGTTTTTTTTTTAAACTAAAGATACAAATTCTTCATGATCAGGATAAAAACCATATGCTCATGTATTCACATTATAACTTAAAAACTTCTTTGGGACATGTGAAGTATTGCTATTTTTCATTCCATCACAACATCTGGATTTTAGTGGTTTTACAGCACAAATGGCTTGTTCAGAGTATAGCCTTTCCCCATTTAAAAAAATTTATACCCCATTCCATTCTCATCACATGGCTAGCATATGTTTCATGCCAACTTTATTCAAGGCCAAAACCTATCATAACTCATCGGACCAATGAATTACTACAAGAATGTAAAGCAAAGCAGAAAAAAAAAACCATCCAATCAGGTCAGTCAGAAAAATTCCCCTAAATACCAAAAAATTCCACCCTATTCTGAGAAGCGAAGAGAGAAATTACTATCAGATTCCTGTTTTTTCTCAGAAGGTCATCATAACCCAAGAGGTGAAAGAAAAGAAATAGAGGATGAATAAGTTAGCTTAGTTTCTGTATCATCTGTCATTCCAAGTACACTTTTCCCAAACAAGTAGATCAAATAAGAGCAAGAAAGGAAAGCAGATTACTGGAATACTTCTCTTTCCAACAAAATAACAAAACTAAACAAACCAGCTTACCCCATGGACACACTATTGAAAGCATGGTTGCTTTAAACTAAGACCATTCCATTTGCCAGCACATATCCTCCTGAGATTTGCTCACCATTTGCCTCTTACTTCAAATAAAACTTGGAGATAGCAGAGGTACAAGATGATCTCACTCATCTCTTTTTATTTATAAGGAGAGGGATGCAAAATAAAAACAATTATTTACTTTTGGGCAGGTAATACAATCTTTTGTTGTTGGGGGGTGTTTCAGTAAAGGACTGAAGTATATAGAGTAGACTGTAATTTGTCTCTTCCAGCTTTGTAGTGAAAGGTTTGCTGCAACTGTCTTTTATTTTCCTTGGTTTTTTTAATTGGCATATAACTCAATCATTTCTACTTAATATTAGTATTGTCTCTAAGGCAGTGAGAAGACAACTTCCCCTGCACTTCTTCTGACATTTTGCTGAACCAGCAACAAGCCACCCAATTCACATATATAGTAATACTTCTTCACAAGTAAAAATGTGTGATATGTTTATCAATTTAATTTGGGTGAAAACTAGTGTGGTATCAGCTGAGGTAGAAGAGCAGCCCATAAGCTTTGGACAGTACAGATGACTAAAGAATAGAACATAGGATGACACAATCAAGGGACAACATGGAAGACAGACTAGGATTTCTTGGAAGAGGCCACTTTAGCAGAAAAAAGAAAGATCAGGCTCATAAGCAGATTTATAAAGCCAACAGCTCAAAACAAGTATGCCCACCTCAAGTCTGAAGTGTCTTGGCAAAGTGCCCCTTACTCCTCAAGTGACAATCTACACTAGATAAACCTTTACTGATAGCAATTTCCCCCACTTTTTTCAAAAAGTAAAGGACAGTGGCAAATCTAACCACTTTGATTCTGAAGAACCATGTGGATTATCAGTGTTGTGCCACACAACGGAAACTGGTTCTTCATAGCCTGCTTTCCTTGAAACCTTGGAAAATATTTCCCTAGACACTTCACTTTCAAGTAAATCAATTTGTAACACTGGGAAACATAAAAATGAAGCTTACACTTGCAACCTCAATTCTGTCTTTTGCATCTATGCATTATTTATACAGTACTCAATTAAGTGATCACTGTTTTCCACCGGACATCTGCATCTGTGCAAAGCAAGGCAAGAGTTCAGAAAAGAATAAAAAAATGTAATAAAGGAGCATATTTCCTTACATGCTTTTAGCTGTGTAAACAGTAGGTAAACAGTAAGCAAAGACAGAAAGCAAGCAAAGTTAAGTTTATAACTAACATTCCAGAAAAATTATCATCAGGACAGTATTTTATCCCTGTTTTCAACAGAGTGATGCTAAGGGAACAAGCACTGCCAGAAGGTTGAGGGAGGTGATGCTCCTGCTCTGCTCAGCCCCGGTGAGGCCACATTTGAAGTGCTGTGTCCAGTTCTGGAGTCCTCAGTACAAGAGAGACATGGAGCTCCTGGGGCAGGTCCAGCAGAGAGCTACTAAGTTGTTCAAGGGTCTGGAGAATCTTTCTTTCAACAAAAGGCTGAGGGAGCTGGGCCTGTTCAGCTTCAAGAAGAGGTGACCAAGAGGGGAGCTCATTAATGTGTATAAAATATCTAAAGGCTGGGTGTGAAGAGGATGGAGCCAGGCTTTGTGATGGCGCCAACCACTAGGACAAGAAGCAATGGGCAGAAACTGATGCACAGGAAGTTCCATCTAAATATGAGACTCAACTTCTGTACTGTGCATGTCTGAGCACTGGAATAGATTGCTCAGAGAGGGTGTGGAGTCTCCCTCACCGAAGATGAAATTCGAGAACTGCCTGGACACAATTGTGTGCCATGTGCTCTGGGATGACCCTGCTTGAGCAGGGAGGGTGGACCAGATGACCCATTGTGGTCCTTCCAACCTCACTCATTCTGTGATTCTGTGAGTTCATCCGAGTGTGAGCTGATTTAAAGAAGGTCCTATTTCTCTTCCTGACAACATACTCCCTCCACTTTTACCAACTCCAGAATTCTTCAGGCCCTTCCAGAAGACAGATACAGCCAAGGATAACCAAGCAAAAAACCCACATAACCTGCCAGATACACAAGTTAGATCAATTCATAGAACTGATAAGAGGCAAGAGAGGGGAGCAGTATTTCCCCACATACAGCTGCAAAAACTTCCATCTGCCTAGCTGCCAGACAAAGCGCACTTTAAACATATGCCACATTCTGGAACTGATCTCTGATTATCTGGGTATCAGATTTGCAAATACATGCAGTTTTAAACTGCATATATGACCACCATCTACCTGTGTCTGAAGTCAACACGAGCTGCTTTTGGAACACATGAAGAAATGCTAAGAACTTCTGGCAGTTACCTGTGAATTAGCTCCCACTTGCAACATGCAGATAATCACATCCTTCTTACCATTAAGATTAAACACTTGTGAGAGATAAAGTTATCAGAGCAATCAACGCTATAGAAAAGCTACAGAGAAAAATGAGTACCTGTCTGCACTGCCAGGCTTATTAGTTTTTTATGTAAGGCCTAGCATCAGAATACAATAAAATACTCTGTAGATGCTCCTAATTTAACATGGCTTATTCTAAAAACCCAGTGAATGAGGACACGTGTGGAAAAAATGATGTCAGGAGATATATACATGCTGGAAGAGCTAAAGTAGATTCACAGAAGACACAATCCAAATGTTCTTTTTACAAAGCTAGGAGCACTTCATTCTCAGAAGCCTCTGAATCCGCACAGAATAGGTGAAACACTCATTGTTAATTTATCTGCAGAGGCTATTTCTCAGTAAAACCATAAATGAACCTGTGATGATGAGAAAAACCTGGAATGCCACAATACTATATAGTGCAACATGGGCCTTCACACAGCCAATGACTACAATAGGGAGGGAGTTGCCAATCCTGAGAGCACACAGTCATGGGTGCTACTAAGGAAAAAGAGCAGAAACAACAACTCCATCCCCTCCACATCTGCCTATCTGCTGACATCTTCAGAGACTGCTGGGATGGGGATACAACATGCCAAAGCAGAATTCAATGGAGCTGGAGACCTTATGCTACTTGGAAAGCCAAAGAATCTGAAAGAAGTACTTCTACTAAACCTCTCTTTGAAGCCATGCCTCCTAAAATCGTAATATAACTATCTGTGGTGAGTAAGAAAAACGTATACAAATATGATTTACAACAAAACTATGCATTTAATCAGACTTGGAAAGCCTGGGTTTAATTTTTTGCTCTTTACCAGGCATCTTCTGTGCCGGAGGCAACCACATTGCTACTGCAAGTACTGATTCTTTGTCCATAGAGTGCCGAAGATGAGACTTCATGAGAGAACAAGGGAACGCACATACAAAACTCTGAGACACTCAGAGAGAATGATAAATATTCCAGAAAAGCCCAGAGAGTGTGTCCTCAATATTAATTCATTTTTGCTAATGACACAACTTGCGATACATCTCAGTAAAAGCTGTCAAACTATCAAAGGACATAAACAGTTCACTTTGAAATAAAAACACATAAATGTTGAAACAACTGCAATACATAAACATGAAAAAAAATCCTCTACCATTTGCTTGAGGGTCTCAATAACAGCAGTGAATCCCAATTAGTGTATCAAAAAACACAGAACACAAATACAGAAGACAGGCACTCAAAGTCTGAAAAGACAAAATTTCTCAACTCTCACGCTGCCTACAAGAGCACAGACCTGTCCAACCACCTATTCCAGACCAGTTTTTCAAACTCAGCTTACTTGCAGCAGGTTTTAAGACCCCACAAATTCCCAGTACTCTGGGCCAACACGCTGAGCTGCACGAGGTGTCTCATCAAGCGACACAGCAGCAGCTCTCTGTCTCACCCCCTGAGATGCACGTTCTGGCTTTTCCTTTGACCTGACTTGCAAAACAAGAGAAGTCGCAGCACACAGCAGGGCAAGAGCACAGAGGGTCTCTCTGGCATCCTGCCAGCTAGCTCTAGCAGATTTTGGTACTGTGTTGTTTTATATATAGCAAGAAGCAGGTCCCAGCCTTCTGCTCAAGCTTCTGAATTCCAAATGGTGTGAGGAGTAATTGCTTGTAGAACAGGCTAATTCTGAAGTGAAAGAGGGCACAGGCAATGGTGTGAGCAATACTGGCAGAGACACCTGACGTCAGTCAGGAAGGGGAAAAAATTGAGTATCTATGGATTGTCACGAGAATTAAAACAAGACTATTTCAGACAGAAGTAAAAAAACAAGGTAAGAATTGCATGAGACTGGATCTTCACTCCTTTGATGTTTTAAGTCTTTATTGTCTCTCACTATCCTGTTTCCACCTACACGGGTGCACCTGTAAGTATCTGTAACCATGTAAGAGCTATTTATGGCAAGTTATCAAAACTGAAAACACTAACTTCAGTCTCTCAAAATACCTCTGACAGAGCCCAGAGAGCACAAGGGAATGAAGAAAAAAAAAAGCAGTAAAGTATATAACCTTGCAGACCTGAATTGCTTTACCATATGGAAGTTGGATAAAATGCAAACTAGGAAAACAAACATCCACATCACAGTAAAAAAAAACCCCAAGAAAACAAAACAAAAAGGGGGAGGGTAAAAGAACACAAAATCTGACAACCTGCAACTAGCCGTAAGGTTAAATATTAACAAAAAATTCTCACTAAGATCTCTGCAAGGAAGCACTGCAACTGAAGAGCAGGAATTAGATAAATTGAAGACATTTTAAGAACTTAACTACTATTCAAAAAATGTTATGGAGCAATTAACACACTTACTGTAATAAAAAACAAAATCTAAAGAAAAATATTGTGTACTTACTATCATTTAGTGTCGTGAAGTCCAAGAATCGATATTCATAGCAAACATCTATCTTGGTTTCTACCTGGGGCCTCTTCAAAGTTGAATAGATATTACCAGGTCGTTTTTCATCATGCTTCTCTAGTTTGTTCAATCCACAACCCATTTCAGCAGTTCCTGATACAAAGAGGGAGGGAAAAGGGAAAATGCATAAACATGATTAACTCTGAGTTTTTTCTTTCTGGTTTCATGCCCCACAGTAGTACATTATGGTGATTTTTAGTTTTTAAATACAAGCTACCTACGAACTACATAAAATCATATAATCAAATAAATTCTCAGATAGTAACTAAAGTATATACTACTCATATGTACCCTCAGGCATACTACTATTTTATTGGAAAAGTGACAGTTTAATTTATGTATTTTGCACCTTTCAAATGTATTCAACAGTACACCTGGAAGACAAATATCCCATTATAAAAAAGTAGCTTAAAGTGCAAAATAACTTGCTAATATTAAGGCTGTAAACCTAGTAAGAATTTCTATATATGCAGTTACTAAGACAGCACCTAGTATTAACCTCTACACAGATCTCTGTAACATTCAAATTAATATCTAGCCTTGTAATTCAATGGAAAAAGCAAGTTTTCTCTGCAGAGAACTACCTGCATTTACAAAACAACCTCCCTTCCTCCCACTTCATTTTAGGAAATAATGGCACTTTACAGAATCTGTCTTCAAAACAGAAGAGTCACCTGGCCACAGAATTGCACTGGATAAATCTAGTTCTCTTTTAATTAGCTGCCAGCCCACAAGATTTTAAAGGATTACTCCTGACAACCATTCCTGCTACACATTAAATGTTTCTCAATATCCTGCATATTACAGCTCAACTGAGTAGGAAAAAATGGAAGAATTACTTGAAGAAAATATCCAGATGATCCAAACCTGCTAACTTCTCTCAATTACACTGGTGGGGCTTCAGGCAAACTATTTCAACCAGAAAGTATGAAAAACACAAGTATGAAGACACACCAGCAGGGCACCTGAGGTCTTTCATTACAACCAACCCAACATCCTGCCTCCATCTACGTGGAGAAACTCATGCTCTGGGAACAGGGAGGAAAATGCAGAATAAATGCTCAGTAACAAAGAGTGGCTCCCACAGGCCACACCAGAGACTTCAAGGCATGGGATCCATTCTGTGTAAACACAGTGCATAAAGCATCAGGAAGGTCAGTGTCACAGCCCACCTGCAACCTCTGACAGACAGCAATGAGCACCTCAGAAAGTTCAGTCACAGATTAGGGCTGCCTTTACCTTGACAGTTAATAAATCTAAAGTGGAGAATGAAAACCTCGTTCAGGTTCACCATCTCCAAAGAGCTGCTTGTAAGCTTAGGCCACAGCTCCACCCTCCAAAGCTTAGAAAGTTAGTCATACGTACAGGCCCAATGTATTCGGAAACTACTTGCAGAAAATTATCTACATTTTTATTTATACTGTGCTTTAACTTTTATAAATTTTGTCCCTCCCTCATGCTTCCTTGTGAAATCATTCTTATTAATAGTTACCAAATCCCTTGCTGTATTTTTTTATGATAAATGCCTTCAGTCCTTTTCTGCCATTTCCTAGACAGGATCTCTGCTCTCTTCATCACCCCACTCACTCATTTGCATCACTGTTCTCATTTCTCTACATGAACACAGGTGGCCATATGCTCAAAATGAGATCTTAACAAGGCTTATGAAAATAACATTCATGCTTCCCCTGTCTCTACTGCAAATAATACACCTACTGCACCTAAAATCATCATTCACAGCTGAATCATCACCTTCACAGTTTACTGTCAACTTCCTAGCAGACAAAGAGACTGCTTCTCCTTATTTTTATCCAACACAACTAACTGAGAAGTTTCCAACTCATCCCTCATAATTTTGCTCTGTCTTTGCACTTCTACTGCTCAGTAATAGTCTTACCCCATTCTCCAACCCTTAGAAGAAGGAGCCAGAAATCCTTCTGGGCTCAACAATACCACCCACCTTCTTATCATGTGCAAAGGCCATAAATGCACACCTACATCTTCCTGCGAAGTCCCTAATAAATACATCAAAGCAGGACTGAACAACACATTGACTGGGAAAAGTAACATAGTAAATATTTGATCACACAGAACCTGGAAGCAGAAAAAATATTTGCTATAAAGACCTCTAGCAGTGAGGGAAAAATGATGATATGTCATTTGTATTCCTGAAGTTTCAATATTTGATGGATTCATTCAGCAGAAAACAACCTTCCCTGATTATTTTGAAAGAAAGATAAAAAACACTTTAAAAATTTCTATCAATGAAATCAAGGTTTGCAGACTCAACTTTTTTCTTATTTGGAATTTAAGGTTAAAAATCCTCATGATCATTTTATGTTCTCAAAGTGACACTTTCCACCTATTTTTTTATATGACAACTATTACCATTAAAGGATTATTCTTTCATATATACAGCAGTATCTTCTTTCGCCTGTACAGTATTATTTGCTTCAGTCTAAAATGTTATTTTAATACATAAACATATGCTGCATATTAAAGAGCCTAACAATACACTAGGTATTTTTCCATGAACTCGAATGGAACACATCTATCAGCATACTTCTACTAGTAAAGAATTAAGATAGCAGCAAGTGTTAGCAACTGTACCAAATTTCTTGTTTTAGCAACAGCCCACTAATTCTTACACATCCTAAGTACACAGCATTTCGTAAGGGAAAAAAATCCACTTCAGAGGTCATTCCGCTGCAGTGCCTGCAACCTTTAGTTGTACAAAGAGTCTGAAATCCACAGGACTCTCAGACAGTGATGGCTGCAGAAGGAGGCCTTGGGGACTCTGCATTTCACATTGCAGAGAGTTTTGCATTCTTTCCCAAATTGGGGTGAAAGTGCTAAAAAATAAAATGTGCTTCCAACAGCAGCCACAGGAGACACTCTCCTGTGCCTCTCCAGCAAACATTTTCTCAGCCCTTTGGAGAAAAACTGTTCCACTCTCACCGCCCATGTGAGCAGTGACCTCTGTGAACAGAGACAACCCTCAAGCCATTCAGCATGGCTACCTGTTTGCTTGGGGTTGGACTGAAAACATGTATTTTTTTGGTATTAATTACCTGAGTGATTGCTTACAAGAAGACTGATTTTCTTTTTTGTGTTGTTTAGCTAAAACTTCAGTCAGGATCCTTGAGGATAAATGCTTTCTCACATTTCGTTAAGTATAGGCAGTTATGTTACTTAAAGCACACATATGGATAAGGATGATGAAAAAAGATGCTTTCACTTGAAAAAAATGAGGAATCGGGAAAAAAATTTAAGCTTCACAACATCTTTTCCACGGTAATTAAAATAGAAGTGCTACAGCAGTAGAAAACAAATCTTAATAAAGTTCCTACTTTAACACAGGAGTCTAAATATGAAAATAATTCCACGATGTAGGAATACTTAAAAGTTTTCTCAAATAGACAGATGATGTGTGTACAACAAGTCATCACTCAGTCACCAAATTCTGCTCAAAGTTATCCCACAAACATCCTTCTGGGACACCTTGCTTTATAACCTTTCAAAGGCTTTTAATATCAGTTATTACCTTCTTCCTTTCCTTTGCAGTGAAGTTAGTGCTGTTCAGAATCTTCCCACCATGACCTGAAAATACCTCCTTGCTTTTCAGTTACAAATCTACTTGTCAACAGGACATTATTCACCTTCTTAATTTTCTACATCGCAGTTATCAAAGCGTGCTGTAATAAATGTTCATCACTGATGCACTCAAAGTAATCTAAACCCCTTCAATGCATGTTTTCAGGTGTATTATTTTGCTGTAAGACATGCTTAAAGTTACCATACTACATAGATTTATCCTCACTTTCTACACGTGCATGTGAATTCCACTTAATCAACATTAAACCAAAATATTATCACTAATATTCACTCTTTAGTAAATTGAAAAACAATCCTTCAAAGACACTGCCAAATTTTCAACATCTCTTTGCTCTGCAGTAGGTTCTAAGACAAACATTTTCTTTCTCATTAATGCAGAAATCAATTATCAACTCAGAAGTTCTTTACTTAAAAAAAAAACCTTGAAAAAGTAACATTTAATGGAGAACATTAACCCTACAATTATGATTTAGCTATGGGGTTTTACAATAACAAATGCCAGAAAAAACAATTCTGTCCACAAACTCACTTAGATTGCAAATTAATCTTACACGTGCTCTATGATCTTGTTGATCTCAAACAAGAGAGATTCATATGTTCAGCCACATGATCATAAAACTAGAACTGAAACCCAAATCTCACAATTGATCAGCTTTTTTTAGCCTGCATCTTCACTTTAATTCCACAAAGCATCAAAAATAAGAGGTATGCTGAGTTGCAGAACAACAGCAAAGCCTACACAATTAGTTTTTAAGTTTTGAGAAGGACAGCAAAGGCCTTCACTGCTTAAGAAAGGAGCAGTTTGCTTCTGCAAACTGAGTTCAAAAATTTAACCCAGGATTTGTACATCCCAAACAAACACCCAACTCACAAGCCACAGAATAAGCCTCTTGCTGCTACCTCCTCCTCCTCTTCATTGTGTCCTTCATTGTGTATTTTAGGAGCAGAGGAGCTCTGGGGAGCATCTGGAGGTACAGGACAGAAACCCACTCCAGCATAGCAGATGACCTGTTGATGAACACTCCTTCTCAATACAAGTTTTATTGAAACTGGTACCATCCTTTGCATTGAAAAGAAGCCAAAACATTACAACGAATTGTAGTCAGAAGGGGAAAAAAAAACAAAAGCCAACAGTATTTCCACTTTTAATCATCTCTGTGATTGATGAAAATGAATGTATCTTGAATATATCATAGGAATTTTTACAGCTCTTTTAGAGATGTGTCAAATTATCAACTGATGATGTCTGAACTTAAGCTTTGCTAAAATACCCTCTTGCAGCTTGGGTTTGCTTTCTCACATTGCTAGTGTGTGTTCAAAATGGATGAAATACAACAAGTCCAGAATTAGCAATGAACAAGGATAAAATAATACCACATAGCTAACAACTTGTTTTCTTGTTAACAGTGATTCAGGCCCCAGGATTCCTTTTCAGCAGAAAAAGAGCACAAAGAAAAGAATGAAAAAAACAAAAAAAAACCCTTGCCTTCTATCTGATATTCTTTGGGGGTATATTGGGGAACAAATGAGGCTAATTTTCTGGTTTATTGATCCATCCTTTCATGAAATTCCATAACAATTTATCTCCAAGGAATAACAACGAAAATTACACTGAAATGTAACAGAACCACATGGCTAATGGAAGCCTGAATAGATTATCAGAATAAGTAATTTAAAGGATGTTTATCAACTAAGGACATATTGGCCAAACAGTTTATTTCAACTAATCAATGCGTGATGTCAATGACTACTTAGAGGGATGATTTGAAAATAATTCCAAACCCATTATTTTAAATACTTATAATCTTAGAGTCAGCTGCTAAGTATATAGCATTATATAGATGGAATACTCTAGCAAGTGTGTAAGTGAAATAAACTACCCTCTGAAATAGGAACAAGGTAATTTTAGTGCTTACAATGGCATCCAAGGAAAACATGCTGTATGGAAAATTAATGCTTGTCAGCTTGTTTTTAAGCAAAATTAGTGAGAACAAGCTTGCTTGCATTAACATATTTAAAGCTTTTATTGGCCAGGACTAGTGAACGTATTTTGTAAGCTTTATCATGAATTAATTTATTTTTTAAAATACACATCCTAGGTTATTGCTAACATTCTTTTCCCAAAATTACGGAATATAGTATTCTTACTGATGAATGCAGCAGCTGGAAAACAAGATAACTGCAATGTATTAACAGGTTTTCTCTCCTGATTTTGGCTAAGACCTTTCATCCTCGTTCTTCCTTCCATGGATAATACTTAGGTACGTCAGAGGGATGCTAGAAGGCATTTACGAATAATTACAGGACTTCACATTTGTTGTGCAGTAATGAGACATGCTTATTTTCTTAAACCCTCACTCCTGCAATCCTGACCTTTCCATTTTCAAAATAATAAGCACTTCATGCTAAGTTCACTTGCTGGCATGTGGTCACTTAATTCTTGCATCCTTCCCAGTCTACAAAACACCAGAGTGTTTAGACCCCCACTCAGCTCTAAACAAAACCTGAGAGAGCTTGCAAATTATAGTCAAGTCCCTTTCCTAGCACAGTTAAAGCTATGAAGCAGAGGAGGAATAACAAGGCAAAAAAAACCAGCATAACCAAAGCAGAGAATTAAAAACACCAGACCAGACAAACTGGGTGTACAGGTAAACAAAGAAAGCAGAATACATAGGATGCCAGGATGATCCTTTGTCAGTTCCCAGGAAAGAGCCATGCTCCTGACTTCTCATTTTTCCCACCCTGGCTTACCACTGCACAGGCTTTTTTTTTATCTTTTCCCATGGGCTTTTTTGTGAGATTGTGCCATTTAAGAGGGAAATTCCTTACCAAGAGATATCCACTTGGTCTTTTTTTTTCAACAGTATTACCATCCAGGAAGATATGTAAGCATATATTCAATAAATAGTGCAATAATTTTCATTTGTGGGAAGGGATCTCTGATCAAGTAACTAGTGTTTACCACACAATTTGAAACATTCTGAAATACTTATAGATACAAGGAACAATTACCATTAATCAATCTCATCTATTGTCAGATGTTACAGCTGACAAATGCTTTTTCACCATATACTTATGAATTTGACCAGTGCTGTTAGGCTTTTAGACTTGAGGCTGATAACTAAATCTCAGCTTACAGGAAGGTTGGTGAAAAGAATAATCCCAGATTTATCCTTTATGATTGATTTGATTTAAATTAAACTGCAGAGCAACCCAAGTACATCTGCAATTAAGGTTTTCAATTTCAAAAAGCAAATCTCAAAAACTAAGGAATTCATTAGTGAAATGAACAGGAATGAGCAATCTGAGGATGTAAGCACAGGGAAGGTCTGGAACATGTTTGAACTATAATATGAGTATTTACAGAACTTGGAACCCAAGGAAGTGACAAGAGAATTCATAAGAAGGTTTCCAGACACAGTGAGATGAATTACCTAATAAAGAAAGAAAGGTAGAATAAGCAGAGAGCTTAAGGGACAGGAACAAAGTTCAGCAGAGGAAACGACAGTCTTGGATCAAGAAACACCAGCACAAAATGAAATGTGCCAGAAGCCATGGCAAGTAGGAGATGCCAAAGATACCACAACTCAACAGAAGCAGAACACAAATCAGGACTAGTCTGGATTCACACCAAGAACTCTGGAAGACCTGTCACGATGAACTGCAGCCCAAATTGCTAGAATTAAAAACCAAATTACTGCATTGGGTTTGGTACCGTCTCCCAGGGAGACAAGAAAATGTACTGACTACACAAAAAAAACCAGAGAAAAACATAATTTGGCCAATTAAGACAATTGCTAGTCTAGCTTCCAGAGTTTCTAAGCTTAAAGAAGAAAGCAAAGTAATATATGGATAAATACAATACAGATTCAGTAAAGTTAGAGCAGACTACCCTGACAGGTCTTGTATACACAAGTCACAAAGAAAGCACAGCACTAGCATGCAGCATGTCAAATAACACGCCAGCATGATAACGTGATTTCAACAAACTCTTACTAGGTGCTATTGTTCTCAATGCAGTGTTCACATCACTGACTTGGGCTCGACTCTGCTGCCCTGCATAACACACTCTGTGCTGTCTCTGAGCCTGCCAGTCACCAGGCCACCTCTGTGGGCTCACTGCCACCAGCCACACTTAACCCTCTCTAGGGTAAGAGAGCTGGTTTGTGTGGGGGTGTGTGTGTGCACATGGGCAACAGGGTGGGAGGCAGAGGAGCAAACAGGATCGGAGAGAACTGGTGGAGGAGTAAGGCAAGTGTTGGGCTAGCAGTGGGGAGCAATGTGAGGAACAGCAGGGTGGTGAAAGACCCTTGCTTTCCACACCATACCTTGCTTTACACATCACCCTGTAACACTCATCCAAAATATTTAATACTTGGTGATACCACAATGTTGTCTTTCCGTACAGCAAAAGATTCACATAATATCACATCTTTCTACAAAATATTTTTAAATGGTGTATTTTTGGTCAAGATAACAAACTGTTAACATTTCTGAACAACGCACAGGTAAAATTTATGCCGAAATACCATGTGCAAATGTTCAAGCCAGTTAGCTCCACGTGACAAGAGGAGACTACCAGGATGCTAAGAAAAACCAGAGAACTACTCTCAAGAACATAAAAAGAAATCACAGCAGTTTAGAAAATAAAGACTGAATGAACCTGACAAAAAGCCAAGCATAGGAATGTTAGATAAGAATCCAACTTTCTTTTAAAGTTAACCCCACATCAGTCTGAACCCACCGTAAACAGGCATGCGAAACAGATGCATATCGCAATGTATGCACAGCTGCTTAATGACAGTGAGTAAAACCATGGTAAAACACAAAATTACAGACTTGACAGTCCTATGATTACTGCCTTTTGCTAGTTTGCCATGGAGTAAAACCCCAGCCAACTGATGAAGGCAAATGGTAAAGTGGATCACTAGTGCCAGGTGTGGAGCTTTGTGATCATACATGAAGTTAAGGATGGAATAATAGTTACATGAATATCTTCTGCTTATTTCAAATAGAGACTTTATCAACTTTAATTTTTATTCTTCACAAGTCTGTGACCAGCTTTTCCACCACAGAGTCTAAGGCCAGTTCATTATACCCAATATGGTATTTGTGCTTCCCAGTACCACAGCTCAGAACTCCCCTAGGTATTTAATCACAGCTGTATATACTCATTTTGTGCTACATTCTCATTCTCAGACCGGGGAATGCCAGCATTCAAGAGGTGGAAAGCCCCTTGTCTAATTTAACTTACTTGAGGTTAAGCTAGATTCCTAAAATAACCCTTCATTCTGAGACTTTTCTTTTTCCCTAGAAAAAACAGAAATTAAATACACAAATGTGACCACTAGCATTGAGAAAAAGACGGTTATTACCAGTAACTTGTTATTCAATACCAGGACCTGAAATGGATTGTGTTCATTAAAAATAGAACATAAAAGTAGATGTATAAAAAGATCTCCCCTTGTTAGCTAGAGGCCAGATACATCTTGATAAGGTTATTCTCCTACAAAATAAATAAATAAATTATTTTTTTTAAAAGGGAATAAAAACTGAAGCTATATACAATTAGTCCATAGCTTTTAAACTTTGGCTGAAAATATTAAAGAACATTCCTGTCCGGTATATTTTAAATCCAGCATTTAAGCCACCCCGACTAAGACGCCAGCATCGCTCCCCGTCCTGCCACTCAGCAGCCTCTGGATCAGCTCGTTCCCTGGTCCAAGCTAGAAGAGCTCTGGAGAGAAGCACGCTCAGGCGTAATGAAGAACAAATGTCTCCCATTAATTATTTGACTAAGCCGAAAGTATCAAAGAAGAACTGTAAAGTCCATCCAACTAAATTCTCCTTTTCTAGAAATACACTGGCTGTAAGAAGAGGCTGTTGTGACAAGAATTCAGGCAAACCAGAGAGAAGAGAGGTATATTTCATACTCAGACGTACAAATGCTGAACCATGGTCACCCTGCCTCTTTATATTGTAAGAAACCCGTGCTGAAACAATACCAAGAACTTAAAAAGACAATAAAATTGGAAAACAGCCACTTTAAAATCCCAGACCCCAGCCAGCCACACGATGGCACGGCACTGCCGCCTCCAGGTGCCCGGCATGTGAGGAGCGGCGCCGGGCTGGGCGGGCGCCCACCCGGCTCCCCTCAGAGCTCCCTCCTCTCCCGGCTCTGCCTCACCGCGGCGGGGGCTGGACGCGGATAACCATCCCACTGGCTGGAAGCGACTGCCGGCAATGCCGCCTCCGGTAAGCCCCGGCCGCGGGCAGCCCGGCGATCTCCGCACCCATGGGCTGAC
>VZTN01015889.1:2471-22318 GCA_013400515.1 Erpornis zantholeuca | reverse complement strand
GAGAGCCCCTCGCTCAGCCCGAGCCGCGCGGGGAATGGGGCAGCCGCGCTTCCCGCTCGCTCCAGCGGCACAGCCCAAGGGCGGATTGCTCCGCCCGCCGGCCGGGGCGGGAAGTCCCCCACGCACTGCCCGCCTCAGCCCCGGCCCCGGCCCAGCTCCCCCGTACTACCCCCTGCATCGCTCATGATACAAAACTAGGAGGAGTGGCCGATACCTCGGGGAGTTGTACGGCCTATCAGAGGGACCTCGATAGGTTGGGGGGCTGGGGCAAAGAACCATTTCAAGTTCAACAGTGGCAAAGGCAGGGTCCTGCATCTGGACAAGATGCTCCCACGCGCCAGCACAGGCTGGGAGCACACCTACTGGAAAGCAGCTCTCCAGAGGAGGACCTGGGGGTCCTGGAAGACAACAAGCAGTCCTGGGGGCCAAGAAGGCCAAGGGAATCCTGGGATGCATCACGAAGAGCATTGCCAGGTTGAAGGAGGTGATGCTCCTGCTCTGCTCAGCCCTGGTGAGGCCACAATGGAAGTGCTGTGTCCAGTTCTGGACTCCTCAGTACAAGAGAGACATGGAGCTCCTGGGGCAGGTCCAGCAGAGAGCTACTAAGTTGCTCAAGGGTCTGGAGAATCTTTCTTACAACAAAAGGCTGAGGGAGCTGGGCCTGTTCAGCTTCGAGAAGAGGTGACCAAGAGGGGAGCTCATTAATGTGTATAAAATATCTAAAGGCTGGGTGTGAAGAGGATGGAGCCAGGCTTTGTGATGGTGCCAACCACTAGGACAAGAAGCAATGAGCATAAACTGGTGCACAGGAAGCTCCACCTGAATATGAGGAAGAACTTCTTTATTGTGTGATTGACTCCACACTGGAATAGATTGCTCAGAGAGATTGTGGAGTCTCCCTCACTGGAAATATTCAAAAACCATCTGGACACAACTGTGTGCCATGTGCTCTGGGATGACCCTGCTTGAGCAGGGAGGGTGGACCAGATGACCCACTGTGATCCCTTCCAACCTGACCCATTCTGTGACTGTACTGCAGCTATGCTCCCTTCCCTTCTGCCCCCAGCTGGCATGGGTTCCACCTTGGCGCTTTCAGCCCCACACTGTTAAGCCAATCCTGGGGTCACTACAGTGAAAAGGATCTCCTTATACGCACAGCCTCAAACATATCCTTTCAACACCCCTGTTCTCTCAGATGATGGCAAGCCCACCCAGCTCCAGGTCAACTGAGTTCAGCTCCCTCAGCCTCTCCTTGTAGGACACATACTCCACCCCTGCCCTTGTTGGCTCTCCACAAAGCTTGTACCAGCTTGTCAACAACTTTCTTGGCACTGGATTCTGAGAGGGGAATGACATACCTGGACACAGTCTGTGGTCTGTAAGAGCCCTAATGAGTGCCAAACAGCTGTGGATAGTCACTTTTTCCAAGCTACTGGCATGCTATTATCTTCCTTGGCTGTGGTCATGCTGCCTGCTAGCATGGCCACAGCCTTTGCAACAGAGCTGCTACCCAGACAGGCAGTCCCAAGTCTAGATCTCTGCAAGGTGCCCTGCCTTCCCAGAGGCTGAATGTTTGTCCTTGTTTCCCACTTAGCCTAGCTGGTATCCCAATTCATCAACATGGATTCCTACTTGGATGTGTCACTCTTGCATCAGAAAAAGGCTCCCTTAAAAATCTGCCCGCTTTCCTAGGCGCCTTTCAGTTTTCAAAGCTGCCTCCCATTTACCAATTCTTCAAACAAGCCAGAGTTTGCTCTCTGAAGTCCAGAGACTTGCTATCCTCACTCCCTTCAGGATCTTGAGCTCTACTGTATGATCATGACTAGAGCCAGAGTTGCCATTCTCACATTCCTAGACAGTTTTTCCTTGCTAGTGGACATCCATTAGTGCAAGATCCCTGGATGGCCCATTTGAGATATCTACCAAGAAAGCTTCCTGAAATTTACTGGATTGCTTCCATCCCACCATGTTACTCATCCAGCTGGCAGGAAGCTTAACTGCTCTCCAAGAATCAGGATCTGTGACCCATAGATGTCACGGAGTTGCTATTTTAATCAATTTTCATCAAGAGCAGCTGGTCTGTAATCCACCACCATCACCCTCAGGAGGCACTCCTTTGATCCTTAGCATTCTCAGCCAGTCTGATTGTCAGTCCAAGAGCTCCATACACTCCAGCTGTTTTTTTTACAGAGAGGGCAACCCTCCTCTACCCTCATCCTCCATGTCTCTCCAGAAAATCATGTATCCATCCCAAATGTAATGCTTATGAACCGAGTCTGGAACTTTGTGCACTCCCTTCATTGTTCTTCCCCTCATTAGGCCAGAAACCTGTTCAGCATCTCCTGGAAACACCCTTGATTAGTACAGAAACTGCTTGAAGTCCTTGTGCCCAGCAGGCACAAATACATTTGCTACACCTGGTCCACTTAAGAATCTCTCTCCCTACTGTGTAGGTGCATAAACGAAATTAAATTATGTAAAAATATATAAGCAAACACTACATTGGCACTACATTGGCACATTAATTTCTTTCTAAGTGCAGAATATTTCCCTATTAAATGCTGGTATTGTGATGGGTGACATCTATTTGAAAGTACTCTCCCCACTTTTCCCTTAAGTGCCATCAGGAAACAAAAAAAATTCTTTTGTTGCCTCAAGTCCTCTTAAAGCACAACTATCACCATTAGCAAGCAGTCAGTAGCCAAAAGTGTAACATCAACACATTGAGAATGAGGAAATCAAGTTACTTTACCAGCACTGAACTATGAAACAAACACTAGTGATGCATTTTGTCTGGGAGCTTTACTCATCTCCTTTTCCTATTTCCTTCTGTGTGTTTTGGTTTTATGCTCTCCATTTCTTTTAATTATACACACAGGTTTTCCTCTCTCCTTGTCCTCCATCATTTTTCCTCCACTCATTAGTTTCTCTGGCTTTCCAACCATGTGAGAAAGCAGCATGCAGTCACATCAGGGTGCCATGTAATTGAGCTGTTTTTCTAATACTACTGTTAAAGCATATGGGGAAGGATTGCTAAGTGTGTAGGGAGAAGTGAAAGTGCAGCTTTCCCTGTATTGTAAACATGTCGGATCAGAGATGGCTCCAGAAGGAACATCCTAGGCGCTAGACCTTGCCAACACTATAGAAATTGCAGATCTACACCTTAGTGGTTGAATTTAAAGGATGTCCGACAACATTGAAGACTTATGCTGGTGCAGAATCTTCTTGGATACATAAAGGAAAACCAGAAAAACAATATTCCCAGATGTCTGTAGATTACTATGAAGTAGCAGTTCTGTACAGATAAAAAGCGTTCAAATTAGTGTTTACAACAGGTCACAAAGCACAAATCCAGGCACTACAAACCAATTTTCCACTGCCCACTTCACAGTCATGTATCAGACATGACTGCAAACTTACAGCCATCACATATAAGGTGTTTTGATGCACCATTTCAACCTGGAATTCCTCTACTCCAGCATTACATATGACACCTATTATGACAGTCCTGCACTTTTCAGTAGAGAACAATTGGAACTGAAAGTTGCTTCCATAGAAGTTTTGATGCTACCATGTTTTCCTCTGACTACAGAAGTGTATTAGGGAAGCAGCAGATTGATTACCAGAATAGGATAGCTCTATTATCACCTATTTAGATGTACCAACATTGAAATTATGTAATTCATGCAAGTTGAAACATAGCATAAAATCTAAATTGATGCTGCACATCTAAACTATTCTTTTTAGATTATCACTGTGAGAATTTCAGAATTCAATTCTGGCTTGCTAGTGTTCATAGATTTTTTTTTAAAGTATGCACTTTTGACATATTATGAGGCTATTTGCCTCTTTAAGATCCATTTTGATCTTAGAAAGATCAAAGATTTGATAACATGTGATCTATAACTTAATCTGTCATAGGTATTTCATGTGGTACTCCAAGAAAAGGCCACATTCTTTCCATGAGAAATCTGATCAACTTAAAAAAATCCTAAACAAGCATCCTAGACATTTCAGAGTTGTGGTAAATATATATATATACACGCACATCTCCCTGCAGAACAATAAACTACTGCAAAACAGTAGTGACTTGGTAATTAAGTATAAAATATTACTCTAACACCCATTTAACTACAAACAACTGAAGACCTTATTGCTTTAATCAACAGTAAGATGTTGCCCCTAGACACTCCATTAGGGAATATTAGTTTGCACTGGGAGTTAAAAAGAGCTTTAATACGTTTTATTTCTGTGTCTAGTCAGTGTAATCTCTCTGGTAAATCCACACATTTAGCAGTGCAGAGCTCTACAACCTTCTGTACCACAAGCAGGAGTGATCACATTTTCTATTTGCACTTTGTAGTCCTGGGTGCAGCTGAGTAAGACAAGTTCAGTGTAGGCGTAAATTGCTACTGGTGGGATATTGAAGAATTCTGCTTGGCCAAATATCTGTGTTTATTTTGGCCTAAGCCAAAAGAAGATTACATATCATGAAAAGCAGCATGAAATCACATGCACAGCATTTCTGTCTTGTGCAAGGTGCTTCTAGTTATGCCACTAGGTAACCCCTTACTTTGCTATTCCAAGCACTATTTGAACAACTAATTGGGAAAGATCCACACAGGTGTAAGTCAATTTTTTTTTTGCATGACACTCAGTACAATTCCAGTTGCTGTTATTTTTACTACAAACTTAGAGTCCAGCATTCAAGGTAACCACATCCCATTTTTCTGGTTTTCAAATCTTGTGTGAAAAAAACTTAAAGCTTGTTTAGAATAAATTTTTTTTCCTTCAGAAAGCAACAGATGCCTGCAACGTCACATTGAACAGGATTCAGCAAAACTTAAGTTATTTCTGACTGACTTCTGTTAATCAGAAACAGATACCAAATATCAGTAAAGAAAATTTGTTTTATGATTTGTCTACCACTATGCAAAAGGGTGTTTAGAATCTACTGAATTTTTTATTAACAAGACAAAATATGAAAGAAAATGCAAAATCAGAAAAACTAGGCTCCATTTGAGGTAGACAGGTAATTTAGAATATTTTCCTCATTTATTATTGTTACTGTTAGTTTCAGACCACCAGTGCAAACTGCTATAAAACACCTTAATTACTCAAGGATCAGACTTTTCTCTTCTTTGTTGAGAAACCACATTTTTTATTTCTAGTTTGTATTTGAGTCCTGTAGTAGAAAGTACCTCTGTCTTACCAATGCTAAGTATATCATTCCCTTAAGTACTCATTTCCATTTCTTCCTCAGTTGTTACAAACTGGTTTGATTGGTAGGGAAAACCATTCCTTTAGTTTTGCATAATTCCTTAGTGCCAAGCAATCTGCCACCTGGTAGCTCCAGGAAAGGATCTGTAACTCTCTGACCTGTGGCTGGTTCTGATTTGCTTTCCCAAGACTCTTGCAGTCACAAGATAGCATCTTCAACAGACTGAAGCTCTCAAGACGTGGAGGTGTGGATAAGTTTGAGTGGAAGTTTAAAATTTCAGGTTCTGATGAACTGTTTTCTTATGGCAAAGAAATAAAGGGTGTTATTCAGAACTAAGCCACAACTTCTCAGAAATACTAGGAAAATTCCTTCCCATTATGAAGAAGTCAGAGAGACAAGAAAGCTCTGGAGGAGTCAGATCTATATTGCTGCTGAAGAGAGAATCAGACCAGTCCCCAGCTGCTAATGGTGATGGTGGTGTAACGCTTTCCATCCCAGCAGCAGCCCACAATCTGACCTTTGCTTGGAAGCAGCAGCTACTTTCACCTTTCCAGGGTTCCAGAGCAAGGAGGCAGCTTATGCCTCAAGCTGGCTCACAATTTTAGCCCAATTAGTTACTGAAAATAGCTCACATTTTATTTTCTAAGATGACTAACTTGAACATGAGTCCTACTACTACAGCATTTTAATGGCACAGGGCATTTTTTTTTTTTTAATTTATTATTATTATTGAAGTACTTCAATTGTTCATTTGAAAGCAACTAGGGAGCTGCAGAGACTAGATTTAATTAATAATCAGTTTTCTGCTTGGAAGCTCTTTTTGAAAGCTGTTTTCTATAGCCTTGAAACCTAAAATGCATTTATGGCCATAATTTCTGAAGACAATACATAGTTATATAACACTGTGTGGACATAATTTTTCACATAATCATTACTGACAGGATACACCTCTGTAGGAGCAAGAGGAAAATTGTGGCTACATTTAGAGAATTCCCAACAATTTGTTTAATTCATCCCTATTTATTTAGCACTTCTTTAATGTTTCAGTACACATCTGACACACTGCTTCTGCTCTATGTGATGACAACAGTGGCCAAATTTTCCTTGCCAGAAGGGCCACTCTAACAAGCATGAGAGAAGCTATGACCTGCTTCAGATTGCAGAGCACAAGCTGTTTCTCTTGCTCCAAAAACCTGCAAGTGAAAGCTCTCTATAAAAGGTCAGCTAGTTATAAGCCAGTGCAGAAGGCTAAGACTTACATTAACAAGCAACACTAAACTACTGAAGGAGCTGGAGTATGTGCCTTTTCCTTTCTTTGGATATCCAGACTAAGCACTGCTTAGTATCATCAGTAAGGAGTTAGATACATACTCATACATATTTCTGTTTCTGAACATTCCAGTAGTTTTACAGAGACTATGAACAAATCAATGCATTTTTCCCTTTCTCCATTGCATTGAGCTAAATCACATATAAAGAAAAGTAATTCTTAGAATTTCTCAAGTTTTAAATTTCCACCTACCAGATACCTGGTGCCCAACTGTACTAATGAGGTCAGCTGAGATTCTCATTTGAGAGATTTCACTAATATGAAAAAGGACTAGACAATCAGGCACTTTAAATAATGCAAAAATTCATACAATTTTTACTAAGTGTTAAATAGTCTATTACCTTTCCAGTAGATGGATAGGTAAGATACACCCCAGTATTCAATGAATTTCATAGAATCATAGAATATTCTGATTTGGAAGGAACCCAGTAGGATCATCAACTCCTGGGCCTGTACAGGACAGGTCCAAGAATCACACCATGTGCCCAAGGGTGTTGTCCAAACACTTCTTGAACTTGGACAAGTCTTGGTGCTGTGACCACTTCTTTGAGGAGCCTGTTTCAGTGCCCGACCACTCTCTGAGTAAAGACCCTTTTCCAACCTAAACTTCCCCTGTAGGCCTCATGTCATTCCCTCACTGACATCAGAGAGATCACTGCCTGCATCTCCACTTCCCCTCCTAAGGAAGGTGTAGTTGGGTATTTCCAGCAGCCCAGCTGTTCCAAACAGCATAAACAGTGCACGAACAGTGACTAGACAAGGCGAAAGACAAGAATGGGTCACCATCTTAAGGTTCTGAACACTTGATTCTAGCCTGATTGGTAATAACTTGCAGGAACATTTTGCTTCATTACCATCTGAATACACTCTACATAGATACAGTCCTAGGAAATTCAGTACTTAATGCAACTATCTGAAAAATGAATGAAAAAGTAAGTTTTAATGAATTAATCCCTCCCACACACTTAGGATCTCACAGAAGTTCCACATGAACTGTGCATTCTGAGTGCATTGTTTTACACACTAGAAGTATTGCTGTGGTCTCAACTACCCTACTTCTAAGCTTTCTTTAAACTACTCAGACCAAAAATTATTTAAACAGTGCTTTACCCTCGACAGTAAAATCTTTCCAATTTCTTTCTGTAACTGGATCAGGTATAGCTAATGACATAAAGTTTGACAAGAGAGAATATGAACAAGGACCATGATCTAACCCAGACTCATAAGAAGCAGTATAAATAATAAGTATGAAAGAGCATTTTCTATTCTAGATTCAGCTAGAAGTAACAGTGCAGGACAGGAAAATCCTGCTCCACAGAGACTCAGTTATCAAGAGAAAAGCCTAAGCAGAGTACCTAGAGATTATTTTCAGATTTTGAAAACTGTAAAATCATACCAATCTAGGCAGTTCCATTGCAAAAGTGATTTCAGCATGCAGACCTTTATGACACCAGAGACAGAAAGCCAACAGTGATGAAAATAAGCTCCTTGAGCACATGATGAATTAACAAAGCGAGTAACATTCAAACAAGACACATGTTGACTCTATTCATCAGCATTTACATACAGGCACAAAGCAAATTTATCTGTGCACATGTACTAATAAACAAATAATTTACTTGACTAACTTTCTGTAACTGCAAAGGTTGGTATTTCCTGCACTATTTTAGTTTTCTGGAGTGGTAAGGTGAAAAAACATGCTGCAAGTCTTTAGAAACCTTACTCTGCCATACACTGCACTTGGGGAACAGTGAAAAACAAAACTGTTTCATCCTTGAATGAATAAGTATATATATTTAAAGTAGATCCTTGTTGCGATAGGTAACAAATAAAGTGAGAACATGCCAGTGGCAGTTGTGACTAGTCACAGCAATGCATTTTCCCCACGAGCTCCACCTTCTCTTTGTCTCTAGATATGAAGTGTGGCACAAAGGTTGAAAGAGCACGTAAAAGGATTTCTAAAATGTAGCATCAAAAAAAAAATCAAACTTCAGTTTCCTAAAAGGTCAAAGAAATGGAAGTTTAACTCTCCATGTTACTTAATTCAGACAGAAGTAAAATAAACTTTGCTGTTGTATGAGAAAAGACAGAGATTCTGTCTCTTTCCCACACAGCCAGGGGCACTTAACAGGTATGTTGGCCAATCCCCTTAATTGCTCTTGTCCTTAACCTAAGATAGAATTCCGTTTCCAATTAGGTTTGAGATAGCTGCTTTCCACCTGAAAAGCATTCTTTCCAAAATAATTAACAGTACTATAATACAATTGTGTTTCATCCTTAGCTTGTACATATGTGAGGGAACAGACACAGAAACATGAATTTCATAGTTTCTGAAACTGCACATTACAAGCCAAGCAGGCTGGTTTGAGATAATACATCATCTCCTACCAAAACACAGACTTTGTAGAGACCACTCTAGTAGCTTATAACAGGATCTGTCACCAAAACTTAAAGCTTCAGGACACAATCAGAGTCATCATTAGCTACATATGTCCCCTACATTTGTTATGAGAATCATATTCAGGCAATAGTTCATCGTATACACTAGCACCTTCCTGACTTAACTTGTGCTGTGGCCTGAGAAGCTGCTTATAATTCTTCATAGAGGATATTTTTGGGTGCTTAGGCAGCATGTACACAGAACTTGAAACTACCATATTCACATCAAACAATGAGTACTTCTGGAGACCTGTAGGTATAAATACATAGCATTACTACTACTGCCTTCTATTTAGGCAGTTCCATCACAGGGTTGGGTTTTTCTATACAGAATTTAAGCTCTTTTCAGAACACTGAGTATGGCAGAAAATATGATAAAGAATCTTAATGGTCTATGAAAGAAGTTTGCTTCATCATTTGATTTTTTTAAGAAAGTTTTTTTAAAGTAACAGGTTTGTTGCAATTTAAGGGATTGTTATTTAGCTTAAAGCATTACTAAGTCCTAAAGGAAAGGATGAAAACATATTGGACTCATGCAGCAAATATAATTCCTTTTATTTATAACTGCATTTTATGATGTTATGGCAAAATACTCTAGTACAGCCTACCTCGCTACTGCCTTCAATATTTACCAAAAAGAAGGATAAAAGGCAAGGTGAAAACCTCAGGTACAAGCTACTAGAGGCTGAGCATGTTCTCAAGGATCTGTTTTTTGCCTTTTTATTCTTCCATTTACAGACAGGTTTCCCATAATGATATACAGTACTGAACTAGACAAACCTTGATCTGGACACATATAGCAGTTCTTAACTAAGACTAGTTAAGAGTCACTATCAAATGTAGGAACTCAGCAAAATAATATTTTATTATTTTTTCGCTTCTGTAGTGGTGTTTCTATAATAACAAGATAAGCAAATATGTAAGTGAACCCTAACTCTTTCTTCCTTAGTCTCTTCACTGTTGGCTTCATAATACCCTATCATAAAGTGTCATTTATATTGGAAAATGTCATCCAAGAAAGCAAACATTTCATAGAGCTCATAGTTCCCTAGGGGAAGCAGACATAGCAACTGAAAATTAAGTTATCCACAATTTCTGCTGGATAACTGCTTCCCCTCCTCCAACCAACCTAGAGGGATCTAGTCTTAGGAAACACTGAAAACAGCAGGTAACACCAAGCACTTGTAGTAAGGACAAACCACATATCTGAGTTTCCACCCACTAGCAATTACTGTGTTTCATTTACAAGAACAGAGATCAAGAATGAATATCCAGTTTAAAGAAGTGGTCCATATTCTTACTCATTTCAACACTAGCTTTGTAGAAAAGGGAACAAAGAGGGTGGGTAAATCAGTAGATTCAAAATATACTGGGTTTTGGGTATCTCCACAAGTTTTTCTTTTTGTTGTTTTGTATTTATTAAATTCTTGGGATTGTATCATAAACTAGACTTGCCTGAAAGCAGAAATGAAGACCAAAACCTTTTCTGACTTATAATCCTCTGAAATACTGTCAAGTTCATTTAAGGATTTTATTTGTAAGCACTGTACAGTAGAGAGGAAGTGAAAAGAGTTACAAATAAGCTGATGGGATTTTTCAGCTAAGGAATACATCAGTGGTTTAAACTTCCCTCACCCGCTTTCCTAGGGAATGCCCAGCTCTGTCCCGATGACATATTTGGAACCAGTGTCAAACCTGCTCACAAATCCTGCCTTTCTTCCAAACCCACTACAACTCATAACACAGCTTTGGCAATCTAGAAAGCCTTCTCATTGCATTTCTTACAGCTATATTTTAAACGAAAAAATTAATTAGCCCACAATAAGAATTGCTACTGCAATGGACAGCTTTTATTGTGAAAAGGACAAACCGTAGTGTTCCCCAAGAGAAAGGTTTTTTAAATTACAGCATTTGGCAGGTTTCTGTTAGCTTAATGCCCCACCTGCTGGCTGACGACTAAATGACATGGCGACACTTCCCAAAGAAGTCACAAGCCTATTATTCTGCCACCAGTAGGTAGCTATATGCTGTCATGGCAACTGGTACCACTCTGCGTACAAGATGGACTGCACAGCTGGGTCCACCACAGTGTGAAGATTAACAGGCAGAAATAGAACCGAGATGGTTATAAACCAGACGTAAGCCAGACTGATCACACTGAAGTACTACAAAGCATAACGTGAATAAGAAATACTAAAAAAACAGTGAATTCCTCATGTGTCTTTAGTTTTAAGAATTCCTACACCGTCACCTGCACCCAGGTCAGTCACCACACTGATCTATGTTATGTTCAGGTATAGTTTCTCAAAAATGTATCAAAGAGTCTAGGACCAAAGACCAAAGTCAAGCTTAAAATGTAAAAATATTTCAGTCTCGTTTATTTGAGAATGCCCTTTGAAAGAGCAGTTTGAAAGCTTATTTTAAAGAATGAGTGAAGTCTAGTGCTCACTTTTTAATCAAACCACACTTGCCTGGAGGAGCTCTTGCTTGCAGTTAGTGCTGGCCTGACTTTAAGGCCTGCTTATGAGTTTGAAAAAGCATGAATAAGAGCCCTTTTAGAACTGGATGTGCTTCATCATGTTTATTCCCCACCAAGCTTAGGGAAACAGAGTCAGTAGACACCTGCTCAGCTATGATGAGACATAAAATGTTTCTGCAGTGGCCCTGAATTTACACAAGAACATAGAAGACATTCTTTCCCTGGACATGGAAGAATTTGCTAAATTCCAGGATACCAGGATTGTCTTTTATTTCAATCTACTGACTCACCTGCTCAAGGCTCCTGAACCTCTTACAGGTATTTTTCATGGAATCAACTGGCTAAAAGGCTGTTTTTAAAAGCTGGAGAGATACAATCAAGTTACATGTAGCATGAGAAGTAAAAAAAAAATCCCTTTTCAGGCTTCCTTCAGCCCAGCAGCCACATTCAGTACTGTCTCAGTGTAAAAAGCAGGCTTTGGTGTGAGCTGTCACACAGCACAGCAGCTGCCCATCTTCTAGAGCCCAGCATTCTGAGGTGCTGTGCACCTTTCCGAGTTCAGAAACTGCGGCAGAACAAAGCTCATCAGCTCAGACTTCACAATCTGCTAATGGGCAACACAGCCTGAAACTTCGTCACCATTGATCATTTTTATCTTACTTTGAAAAATCATCATTTAAAGACTATTAACATAATTGCACTTTTAATTAATGGAACTATCACAGACCCCCTAAGAAAACAAATAATTTCAGTCTGTCTTTCTCCTAAGGCAGGGAAAAACCATTTCAGCAGCAAAAGAAGAGCAACTGACAGTTTGGTTTTATGAATACTGTAACAAAAGAAAGACCACACACTTATTTTACTGTCAAAACCACATGAAATCCAGCATTTACAGGAAGTGTCTTACCAATAAAGATCTATGTGTAGAGTTAGTTTTCTTCACAATGGCTAGCATGAGAATGTTCTGGATTTGTGCTGAACAGTGTGCTGGTAATACAGAGATGGTTTTGCTGAGCAGTGCTTACACAGAGCCAAGGCCTTTTCTGCTTCTTGTACTGCTATGCTAGTGAAGAGACTGAGCACGCATGGGAAACTGGGAGACACAGCATGGACAGGTAATCCCAGCTGACCAAAAGGATGTTCCAGACCACAGGANTATCCTAGTAAAAGTAAAATCCGGAGTACCAAGCAAGCAACCTCAGTTAACACTCCTAACATTTAGTGCTGTATTGGTAATTTTTATCTGCACAACTAAAACATCTAACAAAAAGGAAAAGACCTACTTTTCCCCCCCTCCCCCCCATATTCTAGGCAAATCAGTTCTGCACAATTGATCAAAATAAACATAATAAACAGCATTAAGGGAAATCTTATTCACACTATAAGCTTTTTGTCTATATGCTGCAAGCACAGACATTGATCAATTATGTTTTCAGTGCAATTGCTCTTTGACATTTCATAGCTACAGCCAGAGTCTGTTATGCAGGCCTGGATGTGAGAGCCCTCTGATGGCTGTAGTGAAAACATCACCTACAGCAGACTTGAAACCTACCTGAAAATCACATGTGAGCTACTCAGTTCCATGGGGCATTTGTACAACTAGTCCTGGCAAAGTGATCTTCCCCCAGAAACCTAAGATGCTACCTTCAGATTTAAAACAGTTGTTCTTGGGATACCCAGCCCCCTGACTTTCATAAACTTCACTAGAGCTTTTGACACAATCCCACAATATTCTGGGCAAACCAGCTGCTCGTGGCTTGGACAAGTGGACACTTTGCTGAGTAAAACTCTTCCAAGATGACCAGGCCTAGAGAGTGCTGGCAAATGGGAGTTGCATCCAGATAGTCACTAATGGGGCTCCCAAGAGCTCAGTCTTAAGACCAGTCCTGTTTAGTGTCTTTATCAATGATTTGGACAAGATCAAGTATACACTCCCCACTCCCTGGGTTACAAAACACATGAATTTGGGCAGGAGCATTGATCTGCAGGAGGGCAAAAAGAGGGTGGTCTGCAGAGGGACCTGGATAGGCTGGATTTATGAGCCAATTTTATGAGACGCCAACAAGAGCAAGTGCCAAGTCCTGCACTTGAGTCACAACAAGTGCATGAAATACTACAGGCTTGGGGAAGAGTGGCTAGAAAACTGCACTGGCAGAGAAGGACCATCTGGGCAATCCATGGTGCTGGTCACCTCTACCCCAAGCTCCCACTGAGGTTCAGAGCCACAGAACCTACAGATGCAGCAACACTCCACTGAACAAGACACACCACTGGGTGAGTTGGTGATAGCTAGAGATTGACTCAGTTACCTGTAAGCACTTCAGGTGGGACCACAGTGAGCTGTGACCTCTGCAGCTGAGCCCCATTAGCAACCACCGTCCCTTCTTAAGAGAATCACAAGTCATTCCCACCCTCTACTTCACTGAACACTTCTTTTTGACATTGTGCACGCTGGGCAGAAATCACATTGCATCAACACCCGGCACAGGCCTTCATAATCCTTTGTTCTAATTAAACAGTCAGATTCCCCTGGTCCATGCCTGTTCCAAGACAGCTGCTAGGCCCTGGGCGAGACAGGACTGCCTGAATATGAGCCAGCAGTGGTCCCAGGGGGCCAACAGCATCCTGGTTTATATTACAAAATACAGCCAGCCAGATCTGAGAAGAAATTGTCTCCCTGTACTGGACCCTGGCAAGGCCACATCTTGAATACTGTGTAATATTCAAGATGTGGCCCCACTAGAGGAAAAAATGCAGCACCACAGCATGTCCAGAGAAGGGCAATGAAGCTCGTGAGGAGTCTGAAGCACAAGTCCGATGAGGAGCAGCTGAGGGAGCTGGGGCTGTTTAGACCTTAAGAAAATTGAGGCTTGGAGAATACCTACCTGAAAAGAGTAGGAGGTCCTACTCTAGAGGTGGGGGTCCACCTCTTCTGTTGCCTTTTCCTGGTCTTAAAATTAAAACTGAAACACAGTTTATGGGGAAAAGGTGTTTTTACTTCAGTATTTATTTCAGGATATTTGGGTACAATACTTTGTCTAGATGGAATGCTCTGAAAATGCATGCACATTGTCACACTGAGATACACACACTTACAGGTCTTGCAAAATTAACATATTTATCAAAGATTCTTCAATGAGAGGCTAGAGTGAACTTCCTGTTCTGAGGAACTTTTTCTTTGGATGTGCCTATTTCAGTTTACAAAAATGTATTTTGGAGAGCACCTTGTCTGGGGCTTCCAGACTGGTTTTTTTGGTTTAACAGTACAGTAGGCTTCAGTTGAGTTATCAGACTTGGAAAGTTACAAGTATATGGGCTAAAAGCACTAAGAATACATAAAACTACAAAAGAGTATGTATGAAGGATATAAAAGAAGTCATTCTGGCATCACTCCCATGTAAAGAGTTACAGAACAAGAAAAAATGGCCTCCGGTTTTGCCAAGGGAGGTTCAGCTTTCATGTTCAGAAAAAGTTCTTCACAAAAAAAAGTTGTCAAGTGTTGGAACAGGCTCCCCAAAAAAGTGGACTCGCCATTCCTAGAGGTATTGAGAAGATGCAGCATTTAGGGAGATTGTTGTTAGACTCACCGGTGTTAGGTTAACAGACCAAACTCAATGATCTCAAACATCCTTTTTTCCAACCTATATGATTCTGATTCGGTGTATGGCCTCTGACCAATTCATATCCTATTCCCTGCCTCACTGTCCCCCTAAAAGCTACAAATTGAAGTATGTGTGTTCAGAACACTTTTCTACATGATTACTTCACCATATGCACGTAGGATCCCCTTTACATGTTTTATAAAAAGGCTCATTGATCTTATTGTGACATACAGGAGCCAATAATCCAATTTTAGTAATTTAACTGTTTCCCTTCACTCAGGAATAATAAGGTCAGCTTATGCTAAGAATTGGATGGCTGCACAACTCAGCTGCACACAACCCTTTTAACTGCTACGAGAAAAACACTACGTTTGTCCCCTCTCCCCTCCCCCAAGGGAGGCAATTCTGCCACTCTGGTGAAACCCCACCTGGAGTACTGAGCACAGGAAAGACATGGACCTGTTCAAGCAGGTGCAGAGAAGATCAGAGGGTTAGAGCACCTCTCCTATGAAGACAGGCAGAGAGCAGTAGGACTGTTCACCCTAGAGAGGAGAAGACTCCAGGGACACTATTGGGGCTTTCCAATGCTAAAGGGAATCTTTAGAAAGACTGAGACATTTTAGTAGGGCCCGTTGTTTTTAAATTAAGATGGCAGATTTATACTGGACAGAATGAAGAACTAGAGAGCCATGAGGCCCATGAGACACCAGAACAGGTTGCCCAGGAGTGGTGATGTCCCATCCCTGGTAACATTTACAGTCTGTGTGGATGGGAATCTGAATTACTTTATCTAGTTAAATATATCCCTGCTCATTGCAGAGGGGTTCGCTAGATGACATTTAGAGGTCCCTTCCAACCCAAGACATCTTATGAAATGAACTACAAATTAGTTTACAGTTCCAGGCACAAATTCTTTCCCCAGAAAAGAAAACAACTTTTATTTAAATTGGTGGGTTTAATCCTAAATTGTTCTTAGAAGAACAATTCTTCTCTTCTTTACAAGAAGCTGAAGAATTCCTTGAACACTCATTCATAGAGGAACAAGCACAAAATGATAGGGAAAAGGGATTGGGTTAGGCTTGTTCTAGCCAAAAAAAGGTACCACACAGCAAAACATTATTCCTCTAAATATAAGACAGCCTGTAAGAGGTTAAATCCAGAGTAATCCTGAATGGGGCTAGAGGAAGAAGAAAGCAGACCCCTTGATGGAATCATTATGCCATTTGGTTGGAAAGGATCTTTTTACGGTCATCTAGTATAAACACCAAACAGTTCAAACAATACCCTGAAATTTGAACACTACGTACAGGGAAAGGTGAACAGAAGCTTAAAAGGCATGATCACACACCCCAAGAAGTGAAGGGGTACTGCTGACACATCAGTACTGTCTTACAAGCAGTACTTCTAATATCCCACTATATAATATAGGAATATATACTACTGCAGGCATCTTTATTTCACTACATATTCAGAAGAACTATCCATACAGTAACTGCTTTAGGACTAGCAGCATAACTGTTCTACAGCAACATGTTTTTAAATATAAATCCTGCCCTCATAACTGTCCTGCCTCATTACTGTACTTTCTACTGTCTCCCAGCTTTAAGGTAAAAAGGCAAAGGAGCAGAAAACACTTTTTCAGGTTTGTCTTGAGCACCCACGACACAGAAGTTCATACTACTGGGGGAAAAAAAACAAAGAAACCCCACTCAAAACAAAACCAAACAAACCTTTTACATTTATTCACCAAAGTTGAAGCCTGAACAGTCACCAGAACAATACAAAGGCCTTTTTAAACTCAACTGGGGCCTTCCCTCCTAAAAAGGAGTTTCAGTATGTGAATTTGTCCCGTAAGGTTCAGCCCAAATTTTAGAGTAGAAACAAAGCAGAAAGTAAGAATCCATCTGGGAAAGGATGCATATTCCATCTGAAGAAACTTTAATTTTTTTAATAGCTTGCAATTGGTTTTTTTAACCTTTCTTAGCAACATTCAAAGTGGCAGACATTAAAGCTCTGAAATTATACATTTATCCTAAAATACTGGTTTAGAAAGTAATTCCTGCAAGGAATACAGAGTGTAGACCTGCTAGAGGACTTCAAAAATCTCTCAATAAGGCAGGAAAAAAAAAAAAAACCCTGTGAAAACAATTAAGGGAAAAACCTTTTGCTTCTTTGTAGCAATAAAGGATCACATCACCTTCAGATTAGTGTAGTTTAGCAACTTGGTTATGCACACAAATACCTAGAAGGAAAAAAATATTTCCATTTTGACAGGGAATTAGTGTCTGTGCCAGACAATCATTCTAATGGAGATCCAAGAATACCATCTGTCTGGCTGTCTCATTCCAAGAATAATTCTGTCAGGTGGCAAAGTGGGTAAAAAGATATGAAAATGCCATCAAACACCAAACCAGGGTACTTCAGGCAAGAACCATAACACAAACCAAGTGTCATAGCTCTAGAATACCAATTAAATTAAAGATAGAAAAATACAATCTTGTCTAAGCAATTGTTTCTTTTGACAGACAAAGAGCTGTCTCACAGAAGGTACATGCTGTGTGCAAGCAAATGCAGATCCACAGAGACTCACTACTGCCTGCTAGTTCACAGTTAACATGATCCACTTGATTTGAGAATACAAGAGGTACAAATATGCAAAATGCTCCAACCATGCACCGATTTTGGAAATGCCTTCAGTCACAGCAATAAACAGATGTTTCAACTTTCTGAATGCAACAGAGAAGAGATTTACCTATTGGTTTTGTGTTATGCTTTATGTTATAGGGTACTTAAAAGAACATAGAAATGTGTGGGTTTAGTTACAACTAATGAAAAAAAAATCCAGTTCTCTACGGGTAAGCAGCTAACAGAAGCAACACAACATGATTTAATGGAAATAAAAATAAATGGTACTTGTAAGGCCTTGGCTATGCATCCCCATGATAAAACCTCTTGGCATGCCTGTAAGAATCTAGTACCATCGTTTCAAGTGCACTACACGATCAACTTGCTCCTGTGTGTAACACTCAGTCAAATAAACAGAAAACATGCACTCTGTGTAGGTATCTTCTAGTTTAATCCCTTCTTTTGGTGGTGGAACTCTTCAATAAGACAACTGTGCATAGAGCACTTTTTTATTTTCTTAGAGCTACAGCAGAAACCTTTATGTAGGGACTGGGGGAACGAAGCCAACCTAAAACATTAAGCCAAAAATAAATCTGTGTTTGCAAAGAAACAACTACCTTTTGTCAATTAACTGACATCATAGCTTTGAAAGCATGTGCAGGCTGCTTAGGTACTGAAAGTTGGATAGGACAGGGTTCTGAATCAAGACTAGAAAAACCCTTGTACAAAAGCTGGTAACACAGAAGTTAAGCATTATCAAGCCACTATCTTTAAAACAGCAGTCTGAGAAAAGCATTGCAAAAATCAGTGTCATGGGAACTCCTAATCTTCAGTGACATGAAACAGGAGTAGAGAAACTGGTATGGGTTTTCCTTTTTCNGTAGAGAAACTGGCATGGGTTTTCCTTTTTCCAGGTTACTTTATGCTATCAAAACATTGTACAAAGCTGTATAAAGTGGCTCAAAAAAAATTTTATCATCAATTTTCCCTACCCTACCTTATTAAAGTTTTATCCAGAACACTCCTGAGAACCAGTCCTCAGGCATTTACTCTAGCCATATTCCCTTACATATCCAGTTCCCTTCTAGATATTTCACTAACATGTTTCTGGCTAAGTCTTTGCCTAGCCATTACTACCTCTAAATCTTCTGGAAGTTTGAAGCTTCACATGCTAAACAAACTCATATATACATCCTCAACATTAGGGGCCTAATTTTCACTTATTGTCTGGAGAGATTAAAGTGTTTGAGTAGGAGAAAAAAAGCAAGCTAAGACCAACATACAAGACTGAATACTGTTCTCAACTCTACTCTTTTGAAACCTTAGCTAGTATCTACACAAAATGAAGGTTTGTTACTATAGATTTATAGTACTGGAAACAACTCATCACACTAGAAATTTAGGAAACCAAGGCAAAGTAAAAATTTATTTCACTGTTTCACAATACACACCTAAAATCTACATGATTATTAAAAGTCTTACACATACTCTTTTTGCATCACATAACAAAGGCTTATTTAAGTGCAGTATTTTCTCAGAAGTTTAAAATACAGATATTGCTAAGATTTTTCAAGTAAAAAAATCTTGTATTGGCTGTCTGAGGGTCCAATACAGATAACATTCTTGCATTTTAAGTTACAGGGATTTTAGGATTCTCTTCATTACTTACCCAAAAACAGTAGTGATTGTCAAGACTGCAGGTACATTGATGACAGTCTATGAACATAACCACATTGATTATGTTGTCTAAAAGCAACCAGGACTTACAGGGCCTCAGCTCAGTTACACCATCTCATCTTCTTTCACACTGATTTAAGAAGTCAGTCTTAGAATACAATCTCTTGGGCAAATAACTACTTCCATTTTTAAACTGCAGGAGTTAACTGGTCAGTATGAGTCAAATGGTAGTTAATGAAAAACCATGTGTAATATGCAAACTGTACCTTAAAGCTCAGAGAAAAATCCACATACAGCAGACATAAACTCTCTAACGTTCCAGTTATCAGGGGAAGCACACAAACAGTAACACTGAAGTTTGTCAACTCTTACAACTTTGAGCTTTAAACTACTCAAGCAACAGTATCAAAACAGGAAAAACATGAGCACAAACATAACTTGAAGTAACTTTGAGAAATGTTACATTCTGTATTG
>VZTN01015886.1:75432-94681 GCA_013400515.1 Erpornis zantholeuca | reverse complement strand
TACCTGTGCAAGTATCAGTACGAGGGTGCCTGCCCCGACCTCAGTCCCGCGGGCGCCCTCGACCTGGACTACCGCCTCCCCTTCGAGGAGCGCAGCGGCGGTCCCGGCTTCAGCCCGCCGGGCACCGTGCTGACGGTGGCGTGTCCTGGCGGAGAGGTGCGGCTCACCTGCCAGCCCAAGCCGGGCGGCTTCGTCTGGAAGGCGGCAGAGAAGCCCCTCTGCCCCTGCCCTTTCGGCCGCAGGAGCCCCGACAGCGGGCGGTGCGCCGAGGCCGCCGGGTGCCGCGATGCCGCCGGCGGTTTCGCATGTGNNCGGCCCCGCGGAGCCGTCGGGTGCGAGGACAGAGGGGCGGCGTCCTTCCATCCCCACACCCGGCGGTTCCGTGGAGCCGCCCGGCAGCACCACGGCGGCCGCCGGCGGAGAGAAGACGGCTGCTCCGCCGTCCGCATACTCTTCTTCCAACTACGTTTTCATCCTGGTGACAGTCGCGGTGGTGGTGCTGATCATCCTGGTCATGACCGTCCTGGGGGTCTTCAAAATCTGCTTCAACAAGAAATCCGAGGGCCGCGGGGACAAGGAGTCGCCGGAGGCCGGCAGTAAGGCGGAGGCAGGCTCCGCGGAGCCCAGCGGAGCAGCGGGCGGTGAATAGCCCCGGACGGCCGAGGCCGCGTCCCTCGGGGCTGCGCTGAGCGGCAGCTCCCTCCTGGGCCAGAGCTCGGCTCCCCGCATCCCTGCTGTCCCCCGCCCTGCTGCCGCCGGGAGCCGAGGAAGAGGTGCCGCGGGACTTGGCTGGGCAGGACTTGCACACTATCAGACGCGGGAGCTCGTAGCGTCGTTCTTTTAAGGGGATTGAAGCCTTTGGACAGTCAAGAGCTTTTGTCGGTCTGAAAACCAGTTATTTAGGTGCTGACTTCAGTAAAATATAAATAGAACAGCCTGGCCGACAGAGCGATTGCAGCTGCAACAATGGTGCATTTTTATCCTCTCAGAAACTGTTTGTTGGGTGCCTTACTTGGAGCAAGCATAAAGTGGACCACTTTGAGCACTCGCATCTTGTACTTCAGAGGTCACTCCTTGCCTGATTGGTACTTGGAGGCTCTCGTTTTCAATCTAATTGCTGGAACTTTTGGAGAGGTGAACTGCCATTATTTTGGATGAAACTGCGACCCATATGCTTTCATACTGACATTCTTAAAAAATGAAAGAGCATTTCTATACTTAGAAAGTCATTAAACTGCTGAGGAAGTGAGAGGTTAATGGGGAGTCAGTTTTATACTTCAGCTGATGAAAAGAATAAAGGATGCTGTAGATCACTGCCCTGTTTGTTACTTCATACTCATTTTTATTGTAGCAGAGAATAAATTTTTCAGTTACAGTTTTTCTCCGAAGGTGTGTTGTTACAAAATTTGCTTTCTGTATGAAACATGTGGCTCCCTTACAATCAAACAAGGTGCTGACACACCACCCTGTGAGAGGAGTTAACGTGAGTCCAAATACATCACACAAATCTCATTCTCTTTAGTCAGATATATTGTTTTCCATGGAGTCTCTTGAGAGTAAGGAAAGATTCACCGTTTGTGCCCTTTTCTAAATGAGGTAAACACTTCCTCTGTGATTTCCCTTGGGAATTCCTGTAGAGGAGCTTTCATCCTGGCTGCAGAACTTGTTTTCTGTGCTGTTCAGAGTGCTGATGCTCACTTATTATGGTGTTGGTTTTCAATTAAAGTTGTAATATTAAATATTGATTCAAGGTTTTCTGAGTGCAGTTATACACAACTAACTGGTCTCATCCAAGCCTTTTGGGGTGCAGGGAGAATAGGGAAATAATTTTTTCTCTTGAGAGATCTTTTAGCTCTGAAATGTCTCTTTAAATACACCTGTTTGTTTGTTTGTTTGTTTTCCTCTCTTGAGAGCTGGCCTTCTGACTACTGCTTTCATTTTGACACTTTCCTGTTGAGTTTGAAAAACTGTTTCAAAAAATGAAGTGTGTTACTATTACCTATTTTTCTTGCAAGCAACGACTTAATGATAAATATGGTGTAAACATCTGCTAAGGGCAAAGGATTACGTACTATGGGTTTTTTCTTTTTCCCTCTCTCTTCCTTTAATGGTGGTAGGCAGTTGCCATCTGGGAAACAGTAATCTGCTTTTGGTAAAGGGGTCACTGGTATTTGTGAGCCATCAGACAGGCTATAGGCATGAATTCCCTTGTATCATGACAGGAATTAAATCCAGCTCAGTGAGAATGCTACTCATTACAGGATAACTCATAATCTGCATATTTTCTAATCTGTTTATCTGACATTTGTATTTCAGAAGGCAGGCATTTTTCGACTTGGGCAGGAGGCTTGATTCTATGTTCAGATGTGCACAGATTTGGAAAATGACTTAGCCATTAATGCCTTATTTCTTAATAACATTCCTGTTGCTGTCACTGTAAGTAATTTCTTTTATGGGGCAGTATACGTGGAGTTCTCTTCTATCAGGGGCTGTATAAGCAAATAGCAATTAAGATGAGAACCTCCCTAAATTATTTTTTCTATGTTTTAGTCTTTCCCACATATCAGATAGCTGAACTCTTAATGGGACGGTGCAGGTGTGTTATTCTAAGCTCTAGAAACTCTCTCATTCTCTGTTTCAGGAGTCTTATCAAGCACACAGTTAAGTGCCTCACTACTTATTTTGGCATCTCTCAGTATGTGACTCAGACTATTTAGTTAAAATATACAAGTTCATGCCCTTGCAAGCCATTCACCTGTCTCATTATTCCCATTTCACTCTTCCTGTGAAATCATGTTTTGATTTGAGAGTTCTTTTCCTCACGCAATTCAAGATAAAGCATTAGACATCTATCAAAGGACTACCAAGTGTTCTACTCTGTTCCCCCTGGCTTTCAATTCCACTCATCTGAAAGCAGACTATTTTGCATCTAAGGATAGGATCCATCTTACCATGTGTAGACATCTCGAACAGTTAATCTAGACTCTTTCACTCACCTAGACTCCCTTACTGCCTACACACAGAAATATGTGCTTGCAATTAATCTCATTTTAGATTAGATTCTGAAAACTGGACCAATGAATTACATCCTGAAAGTGCCATTTCTCTATATTGACTGTAAAGAAGGCATATGGGGGCTACTCCTATTTAAATGTAATATGTAAAAATGTAAAATACGTATTTAAAATTCATTCAGAAAAATCAGCTCACTTAAGACTCCAGCTGTGCAAGTCACTTTTCTAAAAGCAAGCTCATGGTGCCTTCTGTCTCTTCAAGGCATGGCTGAATGGTCATAATTTTATTTTAGCTTTTATTGTTTTTACATGTTAGAGATTCTTATTTAGTATATTTGTGGTTCTTTACCTTATTTTTGCAGTCAGTAGAATGCAAAACAAATAGCATTTGGATTTGTTTGGAACCTGAGCAGGTCTGAAATGCATGAATTTCTCTTTCTCTTATGGTTCAGACCGAAAAAAAAAAAGGTTTGGGAGAAAGGATAGATAACTTTTGCTTTCCACTCTTGATTAAATTGGGTCTTTAGTGAATAAGAAACAAACACATATCTGTCATGCCACCACTGGCTCATATCTCAGCCATGATTCACTGGTCTGCAAGGCAGATTCAGAGCAGGGTTTGCTGTTTACACCCATAGAAGGAGGATAAGTAAGATCGTAATGAGTACAGATAACCATAACAAGTACGGAGATAATGAAAGTGTCTGGTTATAAAAGCTGATGCAATTAAAAAAAAAAATTATGTAACACCATAGATAAAACACACAATCAAATGCAAGTATTCTTCCAAAACATAACAGAGATGGAGACAAATCTTGAGTTTTCCCTCATGTTGCATATATGTTCTTTGACTAAACATTATGTAAGTATACTATATTCCAACTGTTTTTCCAGCATAGGAAAAAATATTATTTAGTCCCATATTAAAGCCATATAAATAATATATAAACTTAGTATCTGTGAGTTTTACAGTGCTTACCCTTGTAATCAAATGGTGATAGCAAGAATCTGTGAGTCTGCATTTGAAAATGACGATTTCTTCAAAGAGCACAAATGTCCAGATCTCGTCTATCATGGTTATCCAAAAAGTGTCTCATGTTGCCAATTTCAGATTTCCTTAACTGCTACAAAGATAGTTTGATGGTAGGAATATAATTTGTCAACTGCACATTTTATTTTTGAACAAGTGATGAAATTTTAATGGTTTGTTTCATCAAATAATCAGAAATAAAATTTTAATTTCCACATTTTTTTAAAGTAATGATTTATGCTGCGAAGGACTTAATTACGTGTGCTATGGGATTGAAGTGAAATCTATTAGTGGACATGGGAAAAATTTGCATACTTCTGACAATATTTCTCCTTGTTTAAGTGTATTATATAGCTTAAAGAATATTATAAAAAATAATGGATTCTCTGCTTCCCCTAGGGATTTCCTATCACTTAATTTTTTCATGTTTTAAATCCCAGTTACCTTTCCTCATTTATTACATGGAGGTCAATCACTGGTAGATGCAATGTAGTTCCTTCTAGAAATAATACTTTCTATTTCTTCAGTATGTGGACACTTACCAAGGCTGTATTGTGGTGATTCATATAAAGATTTCACTAAAGATGTATAGCTGACTCAAAAAGCAAACAAACAGGGCAGTAGCAGCAGCAGTAACCACATTCCCAGGGCTTCAAAATATTAAATTTAGTTCTTTTCTTCTTCCCCCAATATTCAGCCTTGTCTTTCTTTTCTGGGCTTGTAGTCTGGGACTGTAAGGCTTGAAAGTGGATGTGGAAAGGGAGTCATCTGTTGGCAAGTGTTTTCCCTTTCCTGTATTGCTGACTAGAATCACAGAATCATAGAATGGGATGGGAGACCTTAAAGATCACCTACTTCCAAGCCCCTGCTGTGTGCAGGGACACCTTCCACAAGACCAGGTTGCTCTGAGCCCTGTCCAGCCTGGCCTTGCACACTTCATTGGGCATTCGCAACTTTGCTGGGCAAACTGGTCCAGTGTCTCACCACTCTCACAGCAAAATATTTCTTCCTCATACCTAATCCATGCCTACCCTCTTTGTTTGAAGCCATTCCCCTTTGGCCTGTCAACACATGTCCTAGGAAAATGGTCCTCTTCAACTTTCTTGTAGGTAGTGGAAGGCTGTTTGTAGGTACTGGAAGTTTTTCTCTTTTCCAGGCTGAACAACCTGAACTCTCTCAGCCTGTCTTCATAGGAGAGGTGTTCTAACAGTCTGATCATCTTGGTGGCCTCCTCTGGACTCCAGCATGTCCACATCCTTCTTATGTTGGGGCCCCAGAGGAGAGCATAGTACTCCAGGTGCAGTAGAGGCAGCAGTGGAGCTGGGGAAGGCAAAGATGTGGTGGTGGTCCTACATTTGTTATGTCCTTCTCCTCCTTCCACTTGTCAGTCCTTTTGCATTCTGAGTCAGAAAAATGGGAAAACATCTGCTATTATGTATTTTATGGGTAAACATCGGGAAAGAAGACTGCAGGTCCAGGGAGAGGATGAGCTGAGGAGGGAAAGACGAGAAAGAAAGGCAAGCACCCATCTTTACCAGGATGTATCTGTACTAACCATCCTCTTGCTGCATATTTTTTCAGGTGTTACTCAAAATCTGGTGGTTTGCAAGCAAATAAACATTTTCAGTCATTAAGCCAGGAACAGCACATGGGCTATAACCTGTCAGAAAAGCATGGTTTTGTTTTTGGAATGTAACCAGCAGGCCTTGTGTTTTGGACTGATAAGAATGGTTTGCACTGTTCCCTAGAACATAACATAAGAGCATAAGTACAGATAGTTTGAGTGAGATTATTAATGACCTAAGTCTGTAATGTCTGGGGAGAGGATGCATGAATATTACTTTTCATTCTTAAGGGTGTATCTTTCTCTTATGGAAAGGACTTTTCCCAGTCATTTTACTGAAGATACTTTTACAGTAAGAAATTCTGCAAATTTTACTTTATGACAGTGAAAGAGCAGCGAAAATTCTGTATTCCATTTCTGTCTTGTCAATATGGAGTTCTTCTTAGTTTGTGCTGAGCAAAAATTTCTTAGGTTTTTTTTCTCTATTTTAATAATAAAAGAAAAAAAATTTGTGAAATTCAAAGCATCAGAAAAATCCAAAATAAATTAACATTCAGAAAAATATATTATCTATCTGTTTCTGCCTTGCTTCCCTGAGTTTCTAGTAATTTCATAAATTATCATTTTGCTAGGTAAATACCTAAATTATCATTTTGCTCTTAGAAAAATGCTTGGATACTTTCTAACTTTCAAAAGTAACAGCCATCTTTGAAAATAGCAGCTGACATAAAAAGCAGAACTTCATCTTTTTTGCTGAGTTGAGAGTTTATGTATTTGCTGTACCCTAAACTATGAAAGCTAATTAGGTGAAAGAGCCAAATCCTGCTTTACAATGCCCGTACTGGACTCTACTTATTTTCCTCTGTTCTTAACAAAATGGCCTCTCCTGGCCATCACATACTTGATTTTTCTCCATTTCAGATTCCTTCTCTCTTAGGCTGCTCAGCCTCAAATATCTATATCTACTTTCATATCCGTTGTCCCCCAGATATCTGCCTTTGCCACATTCCGGACCACTGGAGTTATCCAGGAATCCCTTGGGCTTTCCACTGTGAGTCTGACACGGGCAAGTGCAGTGTCACTCAGCTGAGCTTGTGCTGCACTCAGCCTGTGTCAGCAGCACTGGCATCGCCTGGTGTTGCTCGGCTTTATGGGGTGCAGTGCAGTCCAGCACCATTCAGAAGCTTCTCCTGGGTTGGCAGGGCCCACACCTGCACTGACAACAGCACTGTCACCAACAAGGTAAGTGGAGGCAATACAATCCAGTTCCAAGTCATAAGTACAGTAGAATTCAGATCCCAAGTCAGAAAGCTGGTAATCATTATCTGTCCTACAACCTCCCTGTGCTGTGAATCTGGGCACCTTTATCTCAAGGACCCACAGAGCAACCCTTAGGCATATTACACAGTGTAAGAACCTGTATAGAAAATACTTTTTTTCTTTGAGTGGGTGGGGGAGGGGGGTTGGGAATGGGAGAATGGAGAGTAGAAGGAATTTTCTGTACATTTATATTGTTTTCAAGGTGACTCTACACATCATGGACATGGTAATCATATAATGGCAAATGTATTCCATCCAGACTGGACACAAAAACCTATATATCTCAGGCAGGATACAGCACCTTGCTTTCTCTGCTTCATATCTGCTTACTGCTCTGCCAAACCCAGGTTTTAGGCTTTTGGAGAAAAAAAGTTGGAAGGAAGCGGGCGTAGTTAGCTTTTGTTGAAAAGCATCTTTTTTGTCAAAATTGTGCTTGGTTTGTAGCCGTCTAATGATATACTTTGAAATACTCTCAGGTTCACCTATTTTTCTTGGCTATTTCTTTCCACAAAATGTAATATCTAAAAACATTTTTTCTTAAAGGGAAATCTAATTAGTAAACCATCGTTTCTTCCCGTGGTTTACCCTAAAGTTATCAGCTAAATAAGGCTATGTTGAAGAGGATGGAAGTGCTGAATACACAATTCAGTAGAAATATTTTATTCTCCTCTAGAGATTCATAATTCACATTCTTGTCTGTAGAGCACTGGTGTCAAGTAAGGTTCCTAGGGACTGAAATCACAGAGTTTTGAATACTGGATTAATGTTTCTTTCATGGCTAATTTCTTCTGACTTTTTGAAATTATTTTTCTTGGATCGTTTTTAATCAGATTTAAAAGACATTAAATTGTCACTGCTTTAGAAATATGGCAGAGTAAAGTCAAACCTTACATAACATGAATGTATGACATTACTGGGTTATTTTATTTCAGTAAGAGTTAGTTTAATATTTCGAATTAGGATGCCGATTTTGGAAACAGGTTAAAGTACAATGAATAGTCACAGTGTTAACAGAGCATGCCACACACATTAGAAATGCAGATTTTTTAGATTTCCAGAAACAACCAGAAAGCCTTTTTAAAAAATTCTGATTCACTGGAAACCTGGCATTTCAGAATTTCTTACATCACATTCAGAAACCTGATTCTCATTATCCGTGAAGAAATCAAATGGCATCTTTAAGTGTCAAATGCAAAGAAGCCATACTCTGTGTAATGTTCTGTGCTGTAGGGACCATCCAAAGAGGCAGAATATCTGTATGAAACCATCACCCTTTTCATCCACAGCCCAGATTTAAAGCGCTTCTGCGATCAGTCATGTTCAGGTCCACTAGCTGCAGGTAGCAGTCAGCCTCAGGACTATGAGATGTGCTGTCTTTGCTACTGCACTGGGAAGCCTGGTGAGACAGGAAGGTGTTTTTCTGTGCACCCTTCTTTGAGTGGGAAAATGCTGAGCACCTGATGCATGTTCCATGTGAACACCATTTTCTGGTACACATGCCACAGGAAACAGCCTACTCCATTGGCTGGATACTGTTTGGCACTATCCCACTGCTGGATATAGGTCTCAGGCTAAAGAAAGAGCAAAAGCTGCCTGGGTTTCAGTGGCCACAAGGCCAATTTCCATGACAAAGTGAATGCAGTATTTTTAAAACACAAAAAAGCTCATGGGGAAAAAGAAAAACAAAAACAAAAACAAAAAAACCCCCAACAAACCAAAACAAATAAAAAAAAAAACCACTCAAAAAACCTGCTGGTTACAAATCACAATTCACCCACTTGCAGCTGTGTAAAAAGTCAAAATGTCACCAAGAAATACATCACTGTACTCTTTTTTCAGTGAATTAAGCATTAGTTAAAGTAATTTCCATATGAAATCTGAGTAGTCTTATTTGCCATTTGGAAAGCATTAAAAAGAGATCTGTTTATTTTCTGGTACACATTATTTCATGAGGACAACTTTTTTCTTCCTGGTAGTTATGCTCTACTATTTAGAATAATAACACAGAATGAACTAACTTTCCTTCTATCTAAATGGAATGATTTACTGCTGTTGATCACCTCTCCCAGGGTGAAAAATAGCAGGAAGAGCTGTTGGTTTGGGATAAACAGATTTTGTTTCCAGCTGAAACCACACAGAGTGTTTTAGCCAGTAATCACAGGGGTAGTGCTAGCTGGGAGTGAATCAGCCCATCCATCTGAAGGCAAGCCTGCCATCTACTGAGGCTCCAACCCAACCTCTGTCATGTGCCTGGGAGAACTGAAACTAAAGTGCATATGCTGGTACGTGTGCAGGCTTCCATCACAACCTTTACAAGGCAAGGAGGAAAAAGGAAATTAAAGAACAAAACCCAGTTCAACTTTGCATCAAAGCTGAGTATGCAGAATAAATCTTTACCATTTTTCACTTTTGCGTCATTGTGTCTGATGTTAAACAAATTCAACAGTGAAAAGTAATCTGTTTAGTGTGACCATACATAAGAATATGCCTGGGCTAAAAAGATCACATTAGATTATGAGATTTATGCCATTTTGAATATATTGTGAGTGAGAATTCGAATGAAGCCCTGGAAATAGCATCATGGATATCATGGGACATTTTACTGTTTTGACATATATTTGATTTCTGTGAAAAGTTAATTAAGTTTATAAAGAGATTTCATCCTTATTTCCCCATATGTGCACATAAAACATTACCAAATTTAATATTTGCAAGTTTTCTTTAAATAATGTCCACTAGGAAGTAAAAGAAAAGAAACTGTACAATTGTTAAAGCTTTTCATGAAATATTTTAATAAGGATGTAACAGTTTCCACATTAGCAATTTCTAAACTAAAAGGAGCTGACTCACAGTCCATTTAAGTGAATTAAGATTTTTTTCTGTCATTTGGATGGACTTTGAATCAGACTACTTTGAAATACTAAATTTATACATTCATTTAACAGTACCTAAGTTTCGGTGAAAGAAACGTACAAAGTAGCATCCTGATTTTTGCTGCTGGGAAAAGTGAAAGGGCATAATTTAACAAAAAACCTGTTGTAAGTCCACCACCACAAATACTAGATGCCTTAACTGTCAGCCTTACACTTAACACTGTACTTAAGCACTGCAGCTACGAGTACAATGCTATGGGTATTCTGCTACTAGAGATTTTTTCCAGTCTCTTGCTTCAAATTGCCAGTAGTTATAATTAATACAACCACAGTATTGTGCTAGAGAAGTGATTTCTCACAGCTACTGGGACACTTGCCACAGTGTGACACTCGTAGCATAGGTGGTAGAAAGAAAAACACATAGCTGCTTATTTCAACACAGTCCATACTGACTCTTCTGTCTGGGATCAGAGGGAGTAAGGATAGAAGGTTTCGTTTAATCAGCTGTCATTTATCAAAGAAAGCTTCATCTGTCTATATGAAAATTGTTTTGTCATAAGAGGAGAAGAGAGAAAATTCAAGAGTGAATTTCTGTGGGGGAGGCATTGTAAATAAAAGAGTTAGAAAAAATGAAAATGTTTTTATCTGGAAAGGAGTCTTCTTGAGCATCACCCATTTTAAATGCAACCTTGCAAGTAGCCACCACAGACATAAGTACACAGTATAAATTGCTTCAGAAAAACACGTTCACAACACAGTGACTAGAATCAAATAAAAAATCAAACAAGAAGACATCTGGCACACATTAAAAACAAGAATTCTCAGAAATGAAACATTAAGAAGCTCTGGGTCAGTATATTACATTGACAACATATGAAACCCATTTTGTTTGTTTTTTTTTTTTTCTTAGTGCAACAGAAGAAACTGGAGCTAGGGTAATAGCTATTACCAAACAGCTACTTTTTCTGTCAAGTATTTATTTCAGAGACTGATGGAGATTTTTTAATGAATCCCCCTTTTTCCGTGTAGGCTAAAGTGACTTTGCCATCACCCAGGTAATTCAAAAACTGTCTCAGCTCCCTTTATCGCTGTTTCACAGCTGATGGAGCAAGCTCAAGACAGCAGATTCACAGTCTAGCGCTCCCTTTAAACTTTATTATCAGCACTCTTCATGGTACGTGTGGACAGATTCAAACATTTCCCAGCCAAGCAGTCTCCCCAGCTCCCATCTCAGTGTGTCTGTCCCTGTGTGTCATGGGACTAGTTATCTCCCATTATCAGCAACCTGCCGTGCAGCTCCAAAGCACAGCAATGATCAGATTTTTTCCTAAGACATTTTCTGCTCTGCTTCTGCCAAGTAGCACAGAGAGCCAAAGCCCCAGTGAGTTGGAAGCCATCTGCAAAGCAAAAAACCTCTCCCCGACTGTCCTGCTTCTTTTCTCGGGGACTTTTTGCTCTCCGCTTTCATTTTTTTTCCAAGGGGAGGGAAGGGTAGGCGCAAAGAGAGGCTACTTGTGCCTTCTCAGGGGAGGGCAAGGTGAGTGTTGGGGGGAATTTTTCCAGCATTTCTAATCTCTGAAGGGGAGGTGTGTACTGACAGATGTTGAGGAGGGTTGTTTTCTGTTGTGGGGAGTCTGAGCCTGAATGCTGAGGTTTGACTGAGGCAGGCTCGACTCAGTGGCCTGGGGTGTCCCACCAGCCAAGGGGAAGGGCAAACTGTACAAAAGGTGGAGGGAAAGTCACTGCAGGACCTTTACAGCCACTTGTTAGACACTGGGAGGGTGACAGAGCCAGGCTACCAGACCCTAAGCTAACCCATGAGAGCTGCAATTCACTAAATGAATGTCAAAGCATCAGAGAATGGACCCACTCTCAAGGGGGACAGCCAGGCTGCAGGGGGCCAGAAAATCAAGGATCAGGCTTATCTTCGCTCTTTCTTGTGCCAAACACTGCTGGCAGTAGGCAGGACCAAAATCCTCTCCCTCCCAGCCTCCCCATGCCACAGCCCTGGCTTTGCTCACCCTCCAGCTGGGGGGCAGTAAGGGAGCTGGGGGACGGGAATGCTTCCTCAGAGTGTGGTAATCCTGGAGGTGCAAGTGCCATTCCTGTACATGCTCCCTGATTCCAAGTTGTCTGGGGGAAAGTCCTCCACGCTGTATGCCCTGCTCTTGAGGGCTGTGGCATAGTAGTCGATGGGTTCCTCTGCAGCATTGTCCATCCAGCTGAGGCAGAGCAGCCGCTGGAAGGACCGCTTGAAATTGTCCGAGAGAAAACCATAGAGGATAGGGTTGGCACAGCTGTTGGCGTAGCCCAAGATGACAGAGAGCTGGCTGATGGTGGCATCATCCTGCTCTACAAAGACATTGACCAGCTGCACAATGTAGAAGGGCATCCAGCAGATGACAAAGACCATCACCACCATCATGACCATGAGAGTGATCTTGCGCTCTGAGCGTTTGCGTTGCTGCCAGCCAGCCTTCAGGGCCACCATGCGCATCTTAGCAATGATGAGGATGTAGCAGAGGCAGATGGCCACCACAGGCAGCAAGAAGCCCATCAGAAAGGTATAGACCACAAATACCACCAGCCATCTCTGCGTGGGCTCTGGCATGAGCATATTGCAAGCCACTGTTCCATCACTGTTGGCTGCTGTGTTGGAGAAGATGATGATGGGCAGGATGATGAGGATGGAAAGCACCCAGACACCCAGGTTGACCATCTTAGCCACAGTGGGCCGGCGGTACCTGGCCGCCTTGATGGGGTGCACCACAGCGATGTAGCGGTCCACACTGAGCACAGTCAGGCAGTAGATGCTGGTGAACATGTTGATGGCATCCACGCTGAGCACCAGGCGGCAGAGCAGGGAGCCAAAGGGCCAGTGGTGCAGCAGGGTGGAGGTAACCAGAAAGGGGACGCTAAGCATTAGCAGCTCATCTGCGATGGCCAGGTTGAGGATGTAGATGTTTGTGGCTGTCTTCATCTTGGCATAACGTAGGATCACGTAGATGACCATGGAGTTGCCGCACAGCCCCACCAGGCACACCACGGAGTAGATGAATGAGATGAGGATGGCGCTGCCCTGAGATTCACTCAGGGTGCTGTTCGGAGCGCCAGAGGAGTTCCTGCCGCCTGAGTCCATGCCCTCCGCCGCCGCCTCCTCCGAGGCGCCACCGGCTCCGCCGCCACCACTGTCACTGCCGCCGCTGTCGCTGCCGCCGCTGTCGCTGTCGCCGCTGTCGCTGCTTGCACCGCCCGGAAGCCTGGGGCAGGTGCCATTGGAGAGCATCCTCTGCCCGGACCCCCCCGCCCCAGTTCAGAGCAGCAGGCGTCCGCCGCCGGCCGCGCTGGGCATCATCCCGCCAGGGATCCCGGCGCGGCGGCTGCGGGACGCGGGCATCGGGAGAAAGGCGGCTGCCGGCTCCGAGTGGCGGCAATTGCTGCTCCCCGGCTGGTGAATGATTAATAGCAGCGGCGCGTCACCAGCTAAGGAAAGAAGGAGGAAAAGAAAAAAAAAATGCAGGAGGAGACGTAAGTGGGTGTCCCTTCCCACCCCTCACTCCCTTTGCCCGCCTTCCATCCCGCCCTCCGGCTGTTCTCAAATCCGGCAGCTCCAGGGCAGCCTGTCCCTTGTTCCCACTGCCCCACGCTATTCCCGATCCCGCACTTCTCACCCAGTACTGTTTCCCCCAACCCGCGCTGATCTTCTCCCCGTCCACCATGCTCTCCTCCCCCTCCGTTCTTCACTGCTCTCCCTCCATGGCACCTTGGTCCAGACCAGGGGCATCCCTGGCAAAGGGGGTATCCTTTCTCCTTTAAGAAAAAAGGCTGGGTCTTGCGTGGGTGGGCAGTGTTACCTGGGCAAGCATGCCTCATGTCTACGCAGGTGCTGTAGCCCCCTCCTGTCACTGCACCATGTGCATTGCCCACCCCACAGCGCTCGCACCAGGCATGGCACTGACTGACAAAGCTCAGAACATTCAACCCCGTGCACAGCATTGTCCATGCCTCCTACCACCACTCAGCTCCACGCCGCCTACCTTGTCCTGTCCCACCATCACCGCTAGATACCACTCATGAGCAGCCCTGTCTGTCCTGTCTCTACAAACTTTGCCCCCCCTTCGTATTCTAACACCCCGGCACATGTTTTACCTCTGTCCGTCACATCCAAGAGTGCAGTGGCCGGTTTGCACACTACAGCTTGCCATGACTATTTACACCACAGGGGTGCCAAGACCATCTCACGCTGTCCACTCCTCTGTCGCCACACATATGCTTCCACTCACAGGATCACTTCAAGCTCAACAACCACGTGCTGCCTCAGCAGTGTTACAACCTCCTCTCTTAATATTGTATTTAAAACATATGAATTTCCCTGATAAGATTGTATCCACACCAGGTGAGGCTATAAACACTCCTGACCTTATACAGTGACACAAACCACTGGCACCATCTCCATTCACACACTACATATACGTAGCTGTCACTACATAACTTATTCCATGCTATACCCACTGACCACTTCTATACATTGTCCTATACTGTGTTATTTTTTACATACACCCAGGTCCTAGCTGAACATGCTAGTAGTTCCACACACCAGTAGTTCCTCATACTGTCATCTCTAGGCAGACACTGACACCTTAAACACCCCATCCACACCACCAGTTCTAAACACACCTGCAGATAGTCCTAATACTGCATCTCTGTTCTCTGTCAAGCAAACTTTTTTTAAAAAAAGGAGCATGACCTTCCCATACACCTCTCCTTCTGGGCAATATGTCTCCTCTCCCTAGATGTTATTATTCTGAATATACGGACTGTCCTTACATACTTACACTTGACCACTTAATCAATTTTCATATACCACCACCACCATTCTGTATATACCACCATTCTGTATTAACCAGACATGGTTACTCACTAGTACACACAGACCCTCACTCGCTGCATCAGCATTCCCTCAGAACAGGCATACACACAAAACACTCAGTAATTGCTTGTTTATTCTGTTGACTGAAGCCCCCCATCTGTGTGAGCAAAGCACACCTGTATGGGTAACAACCTGTTTCTTCACATAAACTGCTACCTAAGAGGACCATCTACTTTTGTCAAGAACAGCAGGTCCACAGCACACAAATATCAGCACAGTGCATATGCTCCCCCCTGCACCACTATACTCAGCATCACACATGCATCCTTACAACCTACGCATTTTACCATGCATACCCATCACCTCCTACTGTTCACACATCTTGTTATCACTGTCTGCCCACCGTCACAATTATGCATATTATCACTACCCACCACTTTAATATGCAGATACATGCAGCATTACCATCAGTTGATTACAACCCATCATCAGGAATTTGTTCTCTCTAGAACCATATATATCCTCGTATCCCTCATCAACACCAGCATCTATTCAAGCACACGCATGTAACCTCTCTGACTGTGTGACTTTCCTCGTAGCAGTCATCACCTCCAGTCATACACACCTAGGCACTCCCAAATGATGAGCATGTGCTCTTTGACACCTTGTCAAGGGTATTACATTTAGCACATGCATACTTTTCCATGACCCTTATCAAGCTGTTCCTTTTTCTTCTGTGCTTAAGAGCAGATTGTGAATACATATAGATGTATATATACACCCCTACACATTATAAAAATAACCTTATTCAGTTTTTAGTAATTGCACTCAACTTCTATTTGGACACTCTTTGTGACTTTTGAAGACTTTTGGTGTTTATATTATAGTGTAGAAATGCATTTATTGAGCAGTCTTTACAAATGATCTTACCATTCCTAGGACTGTTCCTGTATATGAGGGCTTTAGCTAGATGTTTGAGCACTTGGGGATGTCATACAAATTAAACTTTATACTTACATTTGGGGTTTTAGAGGTTGTACATTCTGATGTGTTAGCATTAGAGCTTCCACCATAGAGAGAAAAAAATTATATTTAACTACACCATGGACAATCTTTTCTTGCTGTCTGACACTGCTCAAATCTCTGCTATTACATAAATTCAGCTGAAGAACTACCTTCTATAAAATGTGTGTACTGGGAGAATATGAATCAGCTTTCAGTCATTGATATAAGGAGCATAAGTTAATAGCTGCAAACCCATCAACAAGAACATCTGGTTGATATCAGCACTTTAGTCCATTTGAAAACCTGTAGTTCAGATACAATCCAATTTTTGTTTACATGAGCATTTGTTTTAAGGGACATTTACTTATGGAGCACTAATCAAAGGGTTTTCTTTATTTATATTGTTATAAATTGGCATTTAGACATTTTATTCATGCTGTTGCCCATTTCACATTACTTTGCCATGCTTGGATTTGGCCATGCCCTACACCCCAAAGTGTCAGTAAAATCTCTTCTGTTGAAGTAGATGTGGGCATAATGTTCTTTCTTACTGCATTTATTCAAAATAAATTACTTATAAATTGTAATTCCTGCAACAGTACTAGCCCCATTAGGCATCACACACATACCTGCTTGACCAGTTCCCAGGAAAAAAGTGCCCAGGAAATAAAAAGACATTGCAGGGATAATTATGATAATGTACCCTGTACTATAGCATACACTCAGGAGGTTTGATATCCCCATTCACTGAAGTTTCCTTTAGATATGGAAAATTTCACATTCAAGGATGATATCATTTTCCGAAAAGGAATTGTTTGACTGTGTGCTTAGTCACTTAGATAGAGTCCTCTAACAAAGTTTGTAGGTATTAATTTACTGGGAATTTATAGCTGCAGGTCTTTACACATGTTGCTCAAGATTTCTAACCTCAACTATTTGATAATGTAGAAATGTTTGATTGGAAATAATGCATTTCATTATCCCAATAATGATATACTGCCATTATAAATACTAGCATTGGCATAGTTCCAGCAATCAAAGATTCCTTTAAAGCAGAAATTCTAGTTAGGGAACACACTTAGAAATATTATTTTTTTAGAGTTCTTTCTTTTGCCTAAGGACTTTACCTGTAAGGAGTAGACCAGAGGTCTAAACTTGTGTTTACAACCTACCTGTCACTAAGTGGGGAAGGGCAGCTTGACCTTCTCAACACTGTCTGCAGGTTGGGCCAAGACATACATAGGTACTTCCCAACTGCCCATTTTTGCAACAGCACCTGCCCTCATGGGAGGGAGGAAAAAGAGTTACCATTCAAAAAAATTTCTGGGCCATTCTGGGAAGTCTAGGGCTAAGGCTTAGGCCATGCCTGGGGCTAGAATTAAGGCTGAGACAAGAAGCCCATAGGTGCAGTGGGGATGCAAGGGGCAGGATCAATGGGGTAGTCTGTGCAAAGAGCTCATAGCAGAACACTTGTTTGTCCCACTAGGCATCTCAGGCTACAGTTCAGCCCATGCCTAGGCTTATGTTAAAGTCAGGAGAGAGACAAAGCCAACAGCTCCTGCTGAAAGGGGTTGAAAAAGGGTTTAAAATCTGAATAAAGTAGGCGAAGACTCCACAGATGCCATCCCTTAACAATTTTCTCCTCTGTGCTATATGCTGGGGACTCTGGATAGGGTAAATTTTTCAACTACTTTTATCTAACCCTTGGACTGGGGCTAGAAAAGAGACAAAGACAAGAGCTCCAAGGGAGTTGAACTCTAGGATGAGCTGCCAAAGGGTGAGGAGAAGACTGCAATTTTTTTTCCCTTGTCAACATTCTCCTACAGGACATGGTTAGGCCATCAGGTTAAGGTTCATTCCAAGCACATTGTAGGGTTAGACTGAGGTGAGGCAAAGCCTGGAGCTCCACATGATGAAGCCCTTCCCACTGATAATTGGAGCTCAACCCCTTATTTTCTTTCTACCATTGAATGCTGGCTCATTAGCTCCATCTAAACTATTTGAGACAAGAGTGCCAGCAGCAACACTTCTCCTGATGGCGGGGTAAGGCTGACTCACTTAAATCTCTCATTTTAAAAAGCCTACAAACAGGTCACAAGGCAGATGACATCTTTTCTCTCTGTCAAGATACATTGCACCTAGTGGCACTCTGTCTTGAGTATTGTGGCAAGAAAAAGGAAACAGTCATGACAGTTAAAATGAAGCCTACAATAATTCATTAAATATTTAAACCTGAGACGATGTATGAATAGTTTTCTTCAGTGTCTTTCAAATTTTGAGCACAGCAGTGATATGATAATGCACGAGACTGCTCTAATTTGCATACACCATGAACCCTAAGCAAATTCAAAAGAGTTTTTGTGGGCTGAGTCATTTCAGTGAGGTCCCACTGACTAATTCAGTAGAGTGTCTCCTATTCAAACTGTAGACACCCTGTGCACCACTCAAACCAAATGTTTCATAAATCTTGCTGAGAAATTAGCGAGTGAACACTCTTTTACAACCATATATTTCTACAGAATAGCATATAATTTGGGTAATCAATTGAATTATAGCCTGTTATAGTTTTGTTAAAAATCATTCAGTACCCATTTCAATTGCATATCTTTGGAAGTCATACATTTTTCATGACCTTTTTATTAAGATGGAAAATTTTGTGCTGCTTGAACCACTCAGATGTAAATTTTGTTCTTACTTTTTGAGTGATATCACTGGATGGGCTATGAGTCAGCAGAGATTTAAACTTTTCATTAGAATGCCAACATGTTTTTAAAAGCTTCCCTTTTAATACAGATATTGTATCTTACATGTCATGATTCTGGTTATCTTAAATAAGATATATATCTTATATCTAGTTTACTTTTAGCAGGGTGCCTAAACTTTACATCAATTTTAGTTATGATTGAAAATGAATTGCAAATAGACAGATGGAAGTGATTCATTATTGTTGTATGTTAGAAAGCATTTTCTCCTAAAAGAGAAATTTTGTCATTTATAACTTACAATTAACTGAAAAATTAACAACTGTTCTGTAAAAACAGATGTTTTAAACAAGATTCATCGGAGAAAGAGTCAAGCTGTTGCTTAGAGAAGGCATAAATGAATCTTTGTGTCTTGATCCAGTTGCATTTATTTCAGATCTAACTGCTGAAAAAGTTCAAATCAGGCTGACAAAAGCTGTGTTACATTCTTCCCACTTCATCAGTTTTCTACTGTAGTCGTTAATAACTGGCACAAAGTACCATTATTTAAATAAATTATCTAGAAGTCATACAACAAACTGCTTTGTGTCATTAATTTTTTTCAGGAAGGCTGAGAGCTGAACACGTTGCTGACAGCACACTCCCAAGTTCTCAAGAGCAAGATAGCTGCCCCAGCAAACAAGATATAATGTAGTACCCGAATCTGATCTCAGACACACTTTTTCAAATCTGAATAATTCCATCTGATGATTAACCAGGTTTGTGTAAGTGTGTAAGTGGTTGGATCTCTGTTTTCATTCCTAGTATCCCTTCAAAAAGTGACTCAGTGACAAGTGTCAGTAGCAGCAGGAGGAACTGAAATGCTACTGAG
>VZTN01015886.1:23705-73936 GCA_013400515.1 Erpornis zantholeuca | reverse complement strand
GAAGGCATAAATGAATCTTTGTGTCTTGATCCAGTTGCGTTTATTTCAGATCTAACTGCTGAAAAAGTTCAAATCAGGCTGACAAAAGCTGTGTTACATTCTTCCCACTTCATCAGTTTTCTACTGTAGTCGTTAATAACTGGCACAAAGTACCATTATTTAAATAAATTATCTAGAAGTCATACAACAAACTGCTTTGTGTCATTAATTTTTTTCAGGAAGGCTGAGAGCTGAACACGTTGCTGACAGCACACTCCCAAGTTCTCAAGAGCAAGATAGCTGCCCCAGCAAACAAGATATAATGTAGTACCCGAATCTGATCTCAGACACACTTTTTCAAATCTGAATAATTCCATCTGATGATTAACCAGGTTTGTGTAAGTGTGTAAGTGGTTGGATCTCTGTTTTCATTCCTAGTATCCCTTCAAAAAGTGACTCAGTGACAAGTGTCAGTAGCAGCAGGAGGAACTGAAATGCTACTGAGTAAGTTTTGGCTGTAAACACAGTCAAGGACAAATGGTATTTAGTAGATTTTCATCATGCCTGGCTAAAATGTGCCTGGATCAGGTCAAAAACTTGTTGAAGATAAAGGTGTTAGGTTTTCTGCTCCTTGTCTTTTGGTGTTTCCCTACACAGATATTGTTCTCTGCCTGATTTTGGGAAGGCTCAGTTATTAGTCTTCACCAGACTCTTTACAGTAATTGTTACATTTAAATGTTTGCTGGTTGGATGATGTTTTCCAGTGCTAAGTATTAATTTTGGCAGTATAAACATTGCACTAAATGTAAGAGGACAGTGAGGAGTGATCAATTATAAATGGGGTGGGATGGGATAGAAAGAAGGGGGTTGCTGTTTGCAAGCAAATAACTTCAAACCAATCAATAAATATTTCTGTGATTGAAGAGAGCAAAGTAAATTTGTAGGATTACCATAGATGTTGTATGGTGCCCAGTTCAATTTTATCACTTATTTCATATAGGTTGCGGAAAGAGACCTCAATATGTGAGTTTTCATTTAAAGGTCATATGAAAAATTATACAGATCTTCCTGATGAATAGCTTCTCAGCCTTCTGAAACATATTTATAGAACAAACAATCATTAAATTGACAAATCTTGCTAAAATTTTATTTTCATCATATTCTGATGTGTAATTGTTTCTTTTAACTTGAGAGTAATGGGAAGCTATTTTTGTAATAGAAATGATAACACACAATTAAAGGGAAATATTGCTACTAACAACTGAAGAGGCAATACATGTCACACAGTGAGAGCACCAAGCTAGATTGTGCTGCCTGAAGTTTAAGTCCAACTGCACAATACTGACTAAAGAACAGCCTAATCATATAGTTAACTTTGTCTATCTCTATAACCTGTACACCTCTGAAAATGGTCCAGCATTTGGGGAACATTATTTTGTACCTCTAGCAGTCACTGAAAAGATTTCAGATTTTTATTTTTTTTTAATCTGTTATCTGGTATTCTCATGTCCTGTGCTTTAGGTAGCCAGCAATGCTACTGCAAAAGGGTAACCAGCTGTGTTTTGGATTCAGTAGGAGGATAATGTTGATAACACAGTGATGTTTTAGCTGTTGCTAAGTGTTGCTTATCCTGAGTCAAGGACTTTTCAATGTCTCATGCCCTGCCAGTGATGAGCTGCACGAAAAGCTGGGAGGGAGCCTGGCCAGGACAGGTGACCAAACTGGCCAAAGGGGTATTCCATACCATAGAATGCCATGCTCAGAATATAAACTGGGGGAAGTTATTCAGGAGCTGCTGAACCTTGCTTGGGGACAGGCTGGACATTAGTCAGTGGGTGGTGAGCAGTTGCACTGTGAATCACTTGTTCTTGGGTTTTATTCCTTTCTCTCCCTCTCCTTTTCATTACAATTATTGTCATAATCATTATTATTATTGTTATTATTAGTAGTGTATTATATTTTGTTTCAATTATTGAACTGGTTTTATCTCAACCCACAAGGTTAACATTTTTTACTTGATTCTTCTCCCCGTTGAGGGGTGGGGAGTGAGCAGCTCTGTGANATGCTCAGAATATAAACTGGGGGAAGTTATTCAGGAGCTGCTGAACCTTGCTTGGGGACAGGCTGGACATTAGTCAGTGGGTGGTGAGCAGTTGCACTGTGAATCACTTGTTCTTGGGTTTTATTCCTTTCTCTCCCTCTCCTTTTCATTACAATTATTGTCATAATCATTATTATTATTGTTATTATTAGTAGTGTATTATATTTTGTTTCAATTATTGAACTGGTTTTATCTCAACCCACAAGGTTAACATTTTTTACTTGATTCTTCTCCCCGTTGAGGGGTGGGGAGTGAGCAGCTCTGTGATGTTTAGTTGCTGACTGAGGTTAAATCATGACAGAGTGTGAAACAGTAACATGTATCATGGTATGTAACATGTATTTCATATTGCTACCTCATAGTGTGGACAGGGGTCAAAGGCAATGAAGACATTTTTATGTTTTGAGTAAAGGTACTATTAGTCATTTCCACAGGCAGTTTACCCAATGTAAGTGTCCATGTTATTCCATAATTTTATTTTCACCCCTATTTAAAACTCAAAGTATATGTTTTTAATTACTTACCTATGCATATCATCTTCTTTTGACACACAAACCACAAATTTTTTTCACTTCCTTCATACTAGCTACCATCTTATTTATCCAGTTGCTATTATTTTCCAACAGGAAATGCATTTTGCAATTTCAAAAATTACCTAAGGAGAAGATGACTAGGCCAAGGTCATGAAGAAGGCAGGGATGGTAAATGTCTGTTTAATCTCTGTGTCACTATCAATAATATACCTTGTATCACCTCAGGGTGCAAGCTGAGAGTGATAATATGTGAATGAAATATAGAAAAGAAGGCAGTTTTCAAATACTTGCATTTGCTAGAAGAAGTTCAGTCTTGGGCTCTTGGATTAGGAAGAGCATATGAAAAATAGAAAAACATAGAAAAATATGGCAGCATCCATGTTTACCTCCTATAATGATAATGACTCATACTTTTTAGCTCCTTTCAGAACTCACCCTTCGGTGGTGGGATAGAGCCTGGACTAGCACACATACAGTCCACTGATTTAGTGCCTGTTTGTTGTGGCAGGGCAGGTATTCAGTTTTTGCACTCAGGCACCACTCCACAGCATGAATAAAACAGAACTGAACAGTGATATTTGCTGATACACTTGAAAAGTGATCCAAATTGAAGCACTGATTTAGACACTCCCAGAGAGGTTTGGTATGGTCATGCTCCACTGGATATTAAAGGCAAGACTAGGTTTTAGATATACAGAACACTATTTTGGGCAGGAAGTTTGTTAGCATCTATACATGGGACAGGAGACATTCTCTGTTCCCCTCAATCTTTCAAATAGTGTGTGCTGAGAAACAAAATTTTTAGACCAGCCTTTATATGGAACTTTCATTTTTTCCCTTTTCCTGTTTTGCTGTCATGCTGTGCATCTCTTCCCCAGTAGTTTGCATCATTCCATTTTCATGTCAACAGTTTGTGGGGTTTGTACTGCTGGATCTAGTGGGTGATAGGCCAAAGTGTATATTTAACATCTCATCCTGTGAAACCTGCTTGTCCACAGGATGCTAGACCCTCATTTCCCCCAAATGACGACTTTGCTACTGGTGCTTCTGAGATCAAACACATGAATAACTGAGGAAATTAAGACCTGTGCAGTGTGCAAGATGCCTTAGGAATAGTCGATGTAATCTAATATTTTGCTGTCTGAATGAATAATGGCAATCACTACTGCAGGGTCTGTGAACTAAGCCCTGGAGGCTGTGGGCATTCCTGGTTTGTCAGTATGTATTTTAGTAGCCAGTAGTTCCTGGGGTTAGCTGCTGGGTAATCCTGCTGCCAGCCTCTAAGCTCTAGGGGAATCAACGGGGCTGGACTGCAGGAGAAGAGATCTTTATGTGTTTTCTAGGCAGGGACGAGACTCTTAAATTTTACTCTACAGCTCAAATACCATCAGAGATGAGAACTGGGAGACAGCTCTGCTTTTGAGAATGCAAACAGGCTTCAGTCAAACCATTATCAGAGAGAAAATTAAAAACCTTTGGAGACTCCTAACATTTATATGATGTGATTCTTTAAAATCTGTTGTCTTGCCATCTTTAAATAAAATCCCTTCCATAAAAGAGATATAAAATAGTTGCACGAGACTGTTACAGAATATACAACAAATGCTACAAACCAACGTGTCAGTACTTTTAAAGTATTTAAAGATAAATATCGGAAATGGTATTTTAACCTATTAACTTTTTAAAAACATTTAGAATTTTACTTAACATTTTTAACACTTTGGTGAACTTCTAGATCTCCTGGGCCTGTACATGGATGCAGGAAGATTCACTGGTTTTTAGAGACCAAAAAATACATACCAAAATGTTTCCCTACTTCTCTCTATAAACTGATAATACATTGAAGTGTAGCCTGAATTCTAAGGGGTAGGAAAAAATAGGTCTGTGAAACATGTAGTGTTAACTTTCATGGATCTGTCACTGGTTCATCACTCATCTTCTGACATATTTGGAATGCAGAACTCTTTACATTACAGGAAAGTATCCAGTGTTGCTTGGGCAATGTGAAACAGAACACAGTCTGCAAGAGATATTAGTCATATATATTTTCACAGTTTATTCAGGTTACATGCATGGAACATGACAAGGTCTGAGAAGACCCATTTTTTTTTTGCTTTTGAATATGGTTCCTGGAAGGCAGGAGTGATGTATGTACTCTCATGATAAAACTGGCCAAAAGTCCTACTGATACTTTAGGGAGCAGAAGCCATGACTGATACTAATTGCAGATATTGTGCTGAAAAGATTTGTTTGGAACAAACAGAAATTTGAAGACACAGTTTGATTGCTGTGCTGATTGATCCTGATATTAGTTTTAATCAAGTGTTCTGGTTAGAACAGCTGAAAGAGCAATACTTATTGTTTTATTGTGGTATCATTCCAGCAATCTCCCTTGTTCTTCTCTTATTGATATAAAAACACAACTCCCACAGCACTGTCAGGGCAGGGAGTTTAATGACACTGGGACTGCTTTAGGCATTCAGACTGCCAGATTTGGGTGGTAGCATGCATGCCGGTTTCTGTTTTCTTGTCAGCCTCAAAATTTGACCAATTTGACTCTTATTTATCTTCATTTGTTCCTTGATTATTGAAAATTTGGGAGAGGTTTAACCTCAATTTGTATCAACAGCTCTTTAAGTTTCACATTCTATATTAGGAATTTAGTTTCACGTTCTAAATTTCTAGTCACTAAGATCTGAGAGGGAGATGTCTTTAATCACATACTGCTCTTACAGACTATTAGTTTTACAGTAGCAATAATCCTGGTGAAATTGATTTATTGCAGCAATTATGGCCAATTTCAGGTTTGCTACCAAGATAACTGCCGTCAGCATGCCCTTATAACTCTTTAACCAATTCCTTAATTATAAATAATAATTATAAAACACAGCATGCTTCAATGCTGACAAAGATTGACTATATTCTAGTATTGTGTTATCAATAGGAGGGCAGTTGGGGTAGGTAACCACTGTATGATCATTCAAGTGATCTTTATGACTTGCCAATTAAATAAGAAGTTAAACATATTTTTAAGTGACCTGAAAAGCTTAACTCTTACTGAGTCCCTCTAGTCAAAGATCAGAAATCACCATTTTTTCCCGTTACGGTCTACCTACATTCTAAAATTTTTTCCCCCATGTTTCTGTAGAATGTTATGCCATCCATATGAAGACATAGAGCACGGAGTAGAAGAGCACAGATTTCCCAAGACCTGAGATTATCAGCTTTGTTTTTGTGTTCTGGACGTATCTGATGAATTGCTGGAGTATTTTCACAGAAGTGACAGGAAAAAGGAAAATTCTGCTTTTTCTCTGCATTACATGCAGAAGGTGTCGTTCACCTTCTTTGATCACATTGATATCTCCCTGAAACAAAGCTATTGTAAACTCAAGAAGTGGCAGTGCTGGGTGGTCTCCTGTTCTCTGCCCATAGCATACCACAGTTAACCCTTCTGAGCAAGGAAAGAAAGACTTCACTTTATGCTTCGTAGTTTGAATATAGAGAACTTATTTGTTCAACAAGAGGCTGCACTGCATGATCCCTATGAGGTGTAATCACTGTGAATCTATGAGAACATCTTGCTTTGCCATCTCTAACAGCATCAACTCTCCCTTCCTTTGCTGATCTCCCACCGTAATAGAGATGAAAAGGGAGGGAAGGAAGTGGTGACTCTGTTCTCCTTCCACAGTAACACATGATCTAGACAGAGGAAAGTGAGCAGCCATTCGTTACAGCCTCTGTGTGGGGTCTTACCTTAATTATTTTAGTAATGACTATACTGATGTCCTGTGAGCCTGAGAAAAAAAATTTCCTCTTATCCTGCATAGAGACATGATAGAACAGAATTCTCAGCCTCAAAAATTTACCATCCAAAATGACAGAAAGCAGAGAGAAAAAGAGCATTAGAAATTCCTCAAGAAGTGAGTAAATAAGCACTATATATTTAAATATTTTTTGATGTTTATACATTGAAATATTGGTGAGCTAAATATACATAGGAATATAAGACTCAGACCCATAATTTCCCTAATTACTTTAAATTAATTGCGATTATGCTCAAAAATATTGCAAGCATTTTTAAAAAGCTTTTAGATTAAAATAGTTTAAGCCAAAGGAATGTATTAATAAAATTTAATGGTTCTGTGCACTAGCCGTTAATTGGGTGACCTTCTACAGGAAGGACATTTGCATCTAGTCCATTCATATGAGCTTTATAAAAGCAAGGCAGCAGAACAGTAAAAACTTGATGAGGCATTCCTTTGTCTCAATTTTGCTAAGCAGAAAAAGGATTCTCAATAATAAGTCACAACAATGGCTCCGTGGCCAACATACTTAGAGAGAAAAGGGCTGTTCTGAGTGCTTGTTAAGGGAGATTAATTCAAGCTAAATGAAATAAGAAATATTACAGCTTTCCAAAGCAGTTACAATTAAACTTGACTAGCACCAGATGTCAGTAGTTAAAGGAAGCACAGAGTGAGTGTGCTCAGCTTCATGAGGTACAGTCGAGACACTTAATGATAAAGCTCATTTTTCCATAATATCTAGGCTTCTTCACGGCTAGGCACCAACCGAGCAGAGTTTGGTTGCCTGAATTTAATACAAAGGGAAGGGTTCAAAAGCTGAAACAGAATCTTAAAGCAAAAAACATACCAGCAAGACCAAACGTATGAATTGGGTTCCTGCAGTTGTTCTGTAACTATGTAGTGGAATCAAAACTCTGTAGGTATTACCCAAATAGTGATGAACATTCTCCAGATACATGGAACATTTTCCATGCAAAAGTACAGAACTGCCCCATCTCTTCAGTCCATTGCCCAGCCTGGTGTCAAGGCTGGCAGGGTTCCACCACTCAGCAGTTCCCCTACCTCGGCCTCCTGAGATCTCACAGCAAGGACACAGACATCATATCAATATGGTGAGAGAAAAAGCTAATATGTCCTGTTAGACTGAGTTTCCTCAGAGATGCCAACCTGCTCTAAAACACAGCCATACTGACAAGATTCTCACACAGGAAGTGGAAATCCTCTGTCTTGAGCCTAGACTCACATAAACCATCATCTTCTAACAAGACACCCTGTGTAGGATACCTGCTGTTGTGGATAGGGCAAGTTCCAGCTCAGATTGTTCACTCAGTTTTAAGATGCTTGGAAGGAAATGGTTAATCACTGCTGTAATCTCAGTGCATTTCACCCCAACCTATAGAAAAGGGTCTGCGGAAGGGGCAGTTTGCTTTATTTCTGACACAAACCCTTCTCTCTTCTGCGTATTAACATGGTTCAACTTGTAAGGTAAATAGGTGATAAATACAAATGTGAGCTGCTATCCCAATCCATTTCCTTATCCATTTTATTTAGAGTCCTGGCTTCCTCAGTTGCTGCATACCTTTGTATTTGTATGCAGGAACAACCATGCTAAACAAAGATTTATTCATATAAACAGTATCTGAAGACACCTTATGATAAAAACCAGAAGAACTAAGTATAATAAACAGCTTCTTGATATCTAAGACTACTGTTGCAACCATTTAAGCACAAAATTTATTAAAATAAGTCCACTGTTTTTACTATAACTGTTAACAAATTTAATCACATAATAATTTCAGGACTGAGGCTAAAATCTAGAAATTACACAACTGCATTAGTATCTATCATTGCTTGCAGAAGAAAGGTATGGTATTTGTAAGGCATTCAAGGTGTAATATCAAAGTGCCAAAAAAAATCTTGAGGTACACTTACCCTTTTGCTACATCCAGTTGGCAACTTTTTTATGAAATAAAAGAGCTGCTGGATGGCATAAATGTATCAGACCCATCAATATTAGATTTTATTATTTATTAGTATCTTTAGCTAAGACACATGAAAATGCTTCTTTTTAATCTCTGCTTCTTTATTATTAGAGATATTTTAAAAACATTTCTTAGCATCATGTCTGGCACAATTCTTCATGAAAAGAGCTAATAATACATTTACCAATGCCAACATGAGGTTCTCTTTGATAGGAAAGCAATGAAAAAACTGTCATAACTGCATATAGAGGAGGATTTTGCTGATAATGTTCTGTGATGGGGAAATCTGAATTGGTTTATTCCAGTCTGAAAGGGAAAAAATAAGAACTTGGGAAATGGAAAGAAGTAACTGATACATTGTGCCCTTACCCCCTTCATCTTTCAGTCTAGAGCTGAAAAGTCTAAAAAATTCATCAGCTGCAGCTTTCATGCAAGCAAGCAGAAAATAGATGTTCTCAGAGTCAACCCAATATTAAGGCTTTAGAGATAAGGACCAGTGCACTGAATTAAAACTGGGCTCCAATGGGTAGCCAATGGACAATTTAGAGATTAGTTTAATGTTTTTCATCTATCTTTTCTGGCAGAGCACTGCATTTTGAATCAGCTACAGTTTCCAGGAATCCTGCAAGCTTGATCCTAGCAGGTATTACTGCCTCCTGTGACAAAGATGTCACCATCAATCCCTGTATGTAACTTTGCATCTTAAAAAGAAAGCTGAAGCCTTTTAGCCTGCCTGAATAGTAAGAGACTTTTCTGCTACAGTTGCTATTGGAATACAAGAGCAAAAATGAGCCTGGAAAGTAGACCACTAAAGAAACATAAAATGTTCTGGAGCTTGAAATATCACCCAATGATGTTAAATCCTGTAACTATGCTGTTATTTCATTATCTTAATAATGAATTTTTCCTCAAATATCAAGAAGTACTGTGAACAAAGGCAGTAGCAGCTTATTGTGAAGGTGGCATTCACTGTATTTGTGAGAAAAGTGCAAATAAGTGTAATAAGACTTCTATCAAAGGACAGCCAAATGGAATGGGATGAGAAAGATTTTTTCTGGGAAAAGGAACTGTGCAGATATATTACAGATATATTCTACTTCTTACCTAATTAGCTACCACAGCCCAATATTGCCAAAATTAGACTTTGCCAATAGTAAGAGAGTAAAGTGGTACAGATTCGCTGCACTGAAAGTATGCAAGCTCTAATCACAATCCTCAAGTGAAAATCCTCTCTTGGATGTTCCAGAGGAATCTCATTAATCTACTGTTATTGCACATTAACTACCTATTGCACGTTATCCATTTATGCATTGTACCCCAGAGGATGTTGTCTAATGATTTAGTTACTACACTCCCAGACTCAGTTGAGTAACCTGACTCCCCTGGGGATTTTCTCTGTTCCTTTGCTGGTCTGGTCCTAGACTATTCCACAAATAACCTGGGCTGAGTTTCTCAGGACAACACAGGGAGATGCTTGAGACCAATAGAGCTGCTGACATGGTGTTTAGTGGAATTCAGAATAGGTGCTCATGTGCCTTGAACAACAGAGAATGAAACACGTGTGATCAAAGAAAAGGATTTCCAGAACCCAGGGAGTTGAGGAACAAAATCTGGCATTGTTGGCCAGGGATGCTCAAGAGTCATTTCACCAAGTTGAGTCTCTGGCATGAAGGTACACAGGGACTCCAAGCCAGTGGGATATACCTGTTTCTGCTCAAGCACCACCTAGTAAATACATTTCTTGGAAGAAGAAAAGCTCCTTTTAAAAAACATTTGAATCCTCTCCAGAATACACTGTTTCACAGGATTTAAGTATATCACAGGAAAGCAGGGGACCCATTTTTAAACCTTCCAAACTTTATGTTAAGATACAGACTGAGTCTCACCTTGTATTCTGACCAGAATGTATCCTGCTGAAGCCATCCCACTTTGTATAAATAATTAACTACTCCTTAACATCTGAGTAATTAGCAGTTATTATGCCAGAACCGAAGAAAACACAGAGTAGTGGGAGGGAGGGTCAGTGTTGTTGGGGTTTGTTTTTTTCTTTAAGAAAATGCTGCTTCACACATAACATTTACCTCCTTAAGTCATTGCTGAAGTGCAAGCTGATCCCAGGGAGTTTCTGAACTTATTTGCTCCTGAGATGTCACAGCAAAGCTCAGATTCCTATCTCCTTTGTAGGGAACCAGATTCAGGGCTGCTCCAGGAGTGAGGAAAATCATCAGGAATCTAAAGTGTTTTCCTAGCTGACTGCATGCAAAAATAAGTATAGCTATTTCTCTTCTCTTACGGAAATACCCCAAGTAAGCAATCAAATTATTTCTAAAATAGAGTACTCACAGAAATTTGCATCTGTGGTAAATTTTTTAAAACTGATGTATTTGGTTCCCAAATAAGATGTAGTTTTGCCAATATCAGGGTTTCCTGGAAATGGAAATTGGGCATTCAAAAGAGCTGTGCAGACTGGAGTGCTCCCACCTTTACACTACCAGTGAGTGATTTTCCTGTGGTGATAAAGTGGCAAACACGAGTGCTACAACCCACACAGGGCAAGGTTGTTTATGCAATGACCTGAGTTCATTGAGTCAACCCAACTGTTTCCAACTGCTGTCATTGTATCTCAAAGTAATATATTTGTCAGTATTTTGAGAAACAGTGTTGAATAGAGAATAAGAGAGAAAACCTGGAGCTAAGTTTGTGAGCAGAATTTGTCCTTTTCAATCACAGCCACAGCAGTACCACACTTTGAAGCCTTTAAACATTAACCAAGAATAAAGAACATTTCCTGCTGTTCAGAGCACTCATGTTACATGATAAAGGTCTCTTAGCTGTTGAGAGGATTATCCTGATTCTCTCTTTCATCTGCCTCTCTTTTGTCAGACACAGTATTATGGCTTGCAGGCTCCAAGTCTCCAAGTAATGAGTGGAATGCCTTCCCCTTGAGTATTGGGCATCCTCGAAGTACTTACACTCAGCTTTTTATCCTTTTCTGAGTATTATGTATAGATCACACAGCAATGTAGGAAAGCAAAAAAAAAATTGTCCTGTCTTGGATTGTCAGGGAGCACTGAGGACAGGATCCTGAGGAACAGTAAGCCATGAGCTGACAGAGGTCCCAACCCAGAGAGTGCCCTCACTGATCAGGACACAATCCTGCAGCACCTGAGCAGGGAAGGGCAGTGACAGGTTCTGGAAACAGGATCCACCCACAGCCCCATCCAGAGAGTTCCATGAGAAGCAGCAGGAGACAGGGCTGCAGACAAGGTCCATGGACACATGGCTGCAGTACAGGTCCCAAAGGCTCGTGTGTGAAATGGGACTGGGAGCAGACAACCCTACAGCACAGCTTGTGCAGGCACTGGGGGCTCAGGCCTGAGTTAATATGGGGTTTCAAGGCCCATGGGCAGAAGATGTGATGGGAGTCAGCATCATTAGGGTCACCAGTGCTCTCAGGGCTCTGATATTAACATTATGTTATAATACAGTAGAGACCCAATGCCACACATTAATTTCTGCTCCCGTTTTTGCATATAACATCTGTTTTATCACTGGCTTTCTTCCTTTGAGATTCATATGCTGATTTTGCTTTTAAATTGTCCCAATGAAAGTTTTACCACTGATATATCTTTTGATCATCAAAAATTCAGCAATGTTCACTCCTTTAAAAGGTTCTGCACCACATCTCTCAAATGCAGGGTAAAGTGAATAAAAATAATTAAAACTGAAAAATAGATGTTTTGTTAAAACTTAATTACTTGTACACAAATTAGGAACTGTACAACTCTATGTGATACTCCTAGATACCATTGAAAATTCCATCCTTGATCAGGTATAATTAATCCATTTACAAATTGCAATTAATAACCCTTTGTGTAGAAGTTTTAAATAAAATGTATTTAATGGTGTTTTTCTTATATGCAGAATATGTTTCAGTTTAACCTAATTAAAAGCCTGAAATACTTTAAATTATGTTTCTGTGCTTTTTCAATTGAAAGCAGAATCTTGTCTAAAAGAGGCTATAAAAGCTTTGATTAAAAACAAAAGAATTATGAGTGTGGAATGACAATGCATAGAAGGAAAAATATATTGGACTGAAAAAAAATTCAGGTAAAAGCTATTAAAGGACTGTGATTTTATTGTCATCTTGGTTTTGTTTTTTCTAAACATGCTGGATCTTTTTTCTTCCTTGAGTTTCCAAAAATAAAAACTTCACTTTGATTTGTATCTCATTCAGGGAATTTCTAAGACAGCTGGTAAACAGTAAAGGGCACTTGCACAGTTTCCAGGAAGCTGCTGCTGCAGCTCCCTCTTTAATAGTGTGAAAGTCATAGGGACAAGAGGGTTCACATTCCCACTGTAGCTGTGTAGTTTGGGAGCTGGTAATGTAGGTGTCAGCCATGAAGATACAACTTCTTGTGAGTGGACCTATCTGGAATTCCAGGCAGGGAAAAGTCTTCTCTGAAACTCATAATTGCCAGAATGTCTGTGGCAGTTACTTGGATACAGGGAGAGTTCTGTATGTTTTGCTGGTTATCATGAGGAAATTCTTAAACTGGTGCAAATTAATTGCATTTAATCACCAGCCAACAGTTATTAATAGTTAATACCAATCAAAAAAGGGTCTCTGGTTTCCTAGGAATAAGAAAGGTTTATCTGCAAAACAAGATTAAATTTGGTGTTTAACTTCAGATTTCTTGCTGTCTGGTTTGATAGAAGGTTAAAGTTAGTTATCCAAAACACTTTGCAATCAGTCCAACCACACATAGTCTGTTTGCCAGCATTCCTTGGAATTGCATGTACAAATTCTCCTGTTGGCAGCTGAAGGCTACAGAAAGGGAAACAGTCCAAGACTTTAAACCACATCCTGGAAAGGCTTGTACCTTTCTATTTTGTCAACTAAGACCTTTGTTGTTGTTGCTTTCTCTGTTGTCATTAATGAGGAAATATTTGTGTCAAAAGAGTATTTTCCTGAGATTTCTTCCAACCCATGCTTTTCCTGTTGTTACATTGAGCTAGTAGGTCACCTCTATTTGCAATATGATACCCTGGAGAGGAGAACGAGGTTGCCAAAGAAATATTTTAGCTTGTGAGTTCACAGTTTCTCAACTTGACAAATTCAGAGTTTGCTTTGCTAGTCAAACCTAGATTTGTCACAAGGTTGAAGTTTAAAAAACAGGCAGAAAAGTCTTGGCCTGGGGAGGATCCAGTCTCTATATTAAACATAAATGTAGAGTAGATACTGCCCTTGCTCCACACAAACATCAGTGATTTTGTGGGGAACTTGCTAACCCAAATGCATTTTATAAAATGCTAAATTAATGTTGCAAACCATTTAAGAAATTCAGCTTGCATTAAATTAAAACTTAATGCTTTGAGTTTTATAGCCCACTATATAGGAACCAAGAAACTGAGCAAGAGACACAGATTGATCCCTGACTCCCATGCTGAATCCTTTTCTTTTAAGGAGCTTACAGATCAAATGCTCCCAAATTCATGTATCAGCAGGCACTGATTAGATATGATTTATAATGTGAGATTTTATCTACATAAATTAAATGAAACTAACAAATATTAAATGCAAGAATGTGCATTTTTATAAACATTACTCAAAATTTCAATTCCATGTTAAGTGAGGAAGCTGAAACTCATTTTGCAAAGTGATTGTGGTTTAGACACTGTACAAACAGGGAGCAGCTACCAAAGTGGCCTCTAAGAGGACATGCATGTGCACAGAAAATAGCAGTCTTCTCCCTCTATTCCCTCACTGTTTTGCAAGGAGAGGGATAATGAGGGGCTCCATGTGATGGAGGGTCAGTTCCCTCAACTCCTCCATGGGGTTAAAGCAACAGCCAGCCCCAGTACGGGCTGTTCTCAGCCTCTACAAGCTGATCACCCCAGTCCCTGTGCCAGCAATGAAGATAAATGCTCTCCCACCTCTCTAACCTGCCCATGCTGTACATGCTTTGCCATCACTCACACAGGCGTGGGACAGACTTAGAACTGCAGAGTTTCTCACACTTATACCTATTTATAATGAAGAGGAAAGAGAAGAAATTCTCTGTACCTTCTTCAAAGACTTCCAAAGGATTTATGGACACACTGGCAAAACTAACAGGAAGCTGATTTGGCTCTTTGTCACTTATTGCTGGATGTTCCCAGACATAACCGGAGAATTTACTCTGTCCCTGAGGTCAAGAAAAACAAAGAGTGGTGGTGCCATTCTTATTTTATCCATTTTCCTGAGCCAATCTTAATTGCTTGTGGAGTGTATTTTCTTCCATGGCTCTGTTTCACCCCCCAGATCTCAGGCAACCTGTACCCAAGGCTTCCATTTATTACAGACAGTCCTGAAAAAGGGCAGAAGTGGAAAATCCACATGAACTGGCCAAGAGGAACAGAGTGGTAGATATACAACCTTAACCTTTTATTTTCCTTGTGTTTCCATTTTGGGGTGTTGGCTGATCAAATGGAGTCTGCTACTTCTATTTAAAACAAGGGCTGTCTCTTTAGACACACTTTCAGCTGTCTTCTATTAACACTTTCACACTTTTAGGTCACACTTTCAATGGCATTGGTATAGAACTTTTAAGCTCAAACAATTTGTTGGGTTTTGAGTTCAAAGAAACACTTAAGGAATCTCAATCACAGAAAATCATCATTTTAGTGTTGCTATCTGAGTTAGCTAAGAACAATGCAACCTAATAAAATCTGTCAAGAGGCCCTTCAAAGCAAGAAAAAAGCAAAAAGTATTCCAGAGCATCCAAAAAGTAGCTTTCATGCTATTCTCAAGCCCCTGAAAATTGGACTGTTTTCTCATCTTTGCCTACACATTGCCACAAATATGAGTCTGAATTACTCTAAGCTCTTCAAAATCAAGTCTTTCTTTCTAGTAGGTAAGACAATCTGGAGTCGCTCCTCCTTCCTTTTGTTTCTACTCCAGATAACTATGAAATGCTGTGAGAGAACTCACAGTCTCTAAAGTCAGTAAGACCTTTCACCAAAGTTTTTTAGATAATTAGAGTAGTTTTCACCTTAATTATAGTCCAGACAAAATTATTCATCCCAAAAGAAGACTCAGGGCATTTAAAACAAGTATGTCTTGAAAATACCACTTGTCCTTGCTGACCCTTTGCTAACAGTTCTAATGTGCCAGACACTGAATTGTAAGCTCCCATGGGTGTGGGACACTGTGAGATCATGGATTCTAGTTGGTTTCTAAATGCATAAGTACAAAAACCAAGGAAAATTGTCAAGAGTTTTCCCTGGTATTTTCTGAAATGTTTCGTCAGCAAATTCAAAATACTGCTGCTTCTTTCAAGCTCTATATTTAATTAGTGTTTTGTTACCCTCAAACTTATAGTACTGACATGATATATATTTAGGATAATATATATTGTCCAAAGAAAGAAGTCATTAGCTAATCAAAACTGATAAGCATATTTAAGCAAAAAAAATTTGTTTTTCATTTACATGACTTCAAAGTAGATAATTACTCTGTTCATCTGTGAAGAAAGAGAATGTGTCTGGTCTGTTTTTTTTCTGCAGTTTTGGTTTTTCTCTCTCTGTTACAGTCAATAGTTCAAAAAAGGAGCATTATCAAGTGAAATAAAAATGAGAAAACTTGTTATATAGCTTTTAATTATGCCAGACCTTCTCTCTAATATAATTTTGATAATGTGGGATTTAAAAAACTGCTGACACCAGTAATGAAAGAGAAAGAACAAAAGAGTGCAACTCCTTTAGAAGTATTTCCTCAGGAGTCTGGAGCAGCACAAAATGCACAGCAAGCCAGAAAAGATAAAAGAGCAGTGTGTGTGTGTGTGTGTGTGTGTGTGTGTGTGTACATGCACACTTCTGAGGAAATGCCTTGGTTTTCAACCATTTTCTTTCTTCACCTGTCAGAATTCTTTATCGATAAAAAACAGCCACGTAACATTCTGTATCCACAATGGCCACAGGCATTCTGGCCTTTTCTTTCCTCTCATACTGATGTGCCATGCATTAATTGTTGATTTTCAAAGGCTGTGAAATTTCATCAGTGATCCAGGGAGACCTCTGTAAATGAAAAGGGGTTCTGTAAATGCAGTTTATAAACTAAGCATTTCCTTAGTTTAGTGGTTCCATTTCTTTATTTACTTCATTTTGTAGCATTGAGAGCATGAAGTAATATTTTTCAAAAAGTAATGGTCAACTTTGTCTTTAAATGAACATCATTTCATAATGTTACAGACAGATTGGAAACATGCTTGGGCTAAAACAACCTCAGTGGTTGGGGCATTAATGTACATCAAGATATTGACCTTTCTGTGGTCCAGATGGGTGCCACCCACTGTAACCTGTAAAGGGTGGAGCTAAATGGAGCAGAGGAAAGGTGGAGGAGTTTGTTAAGCATGTAGTCCAGTGAGTGCTTTATTCACAGATGACCAGGCAGAAGTTGAAGCAAAAGAAAGAACAGTTAAGCTCTGTAACACCTTCTTCCAGATTTCCTCTGCAGTAAGAGGGAAAGAAGGCATTTCAGGCAAGTCTCAGACAACGGTGCATGACTTGATGCAGTTATAACCACCAATAGAAGGTGTCTTCCCTGCAAGGTGATTACAACCATTCCTACAAACAAAACAACGGAAAGAGGCCTCCTGGCAAAGGGGAAAGCTGAAGTCAAAATGCAGCAGGATAATTCTTATTCAGTGATCTTGCTTTCACCCATTGTTTCTATAGTGCTTATAGCAGAACACGAAAATCTGCCTGCTTGGGTTTGGCTGTGGATGTTCCTAGCCTTAGTATCCAAGCAGGGTCCTGCTGTGCAGCCTCACTGCTGTGTGTTTGTTGCAGTATCTGTCTCTGTTTGAGGCCAGCCTTCACTGCAGCAGAAAGGCATTTAAGGATTTCAAAACTGGGGGTGAGACTGGGTTATACACTCCTTCCAATTTTTCCCTAATTTCTTTTGAAATGAATGTATTATCTTTTTTGCCAACCTCAGTTCACATTAATTTATAAACCAATTTGCATGGTATGTATTGTTGCTCTTAAAATGTGCAGGTGGGCCACTTGTGCTAAATCCAGCATGCTATTTTGAGGACTGTTATTTTTTTCATTCTGATTTTTTACACACAGCTTTTGAAACTTAATCTTTTTGAACCTCATATTAAACACATTTGTTCCAACATATTTGACAAGAGCTGCAAATTGCTGTTGGTACACTCTTAGTTTGGCAATTACACTACAGATAATACAGATAAAATAAATAGCTATTGGATTATGCCTAACACTCATGTGCAGTTGTTGACAGCCTCATCTCTACAAAAGAACTGAATACCTAGTTTATTTTTTCATCTGCCTGCACTAATTTGCTATGACCACAGATCCAATTTGTTTTGGTTACTGGAAAAAGAAGGTAATGATTCTGTATCAATCTTTAGAATGGACTTGACCTCAGTGACTTAGTGCTATTTTGTGTTCTCCTTAACACTCATGTGGGGAAATATATCTTAAGATGAGTCAACACACCACTGTAATTTATACATCTGTGTGCCAAAGACTGTTAACTCAAGAAAGGTGTTACTGTGATTCCTGCCCAAATCCTGCTTACTTGGAGTAGCTGATTCACTTTGATTTGTTGGAAAGTCACAGTTGCCCACAGTCTTGACTTTGATTCCTAGTATATTCTCAGACTGTGCACTAAAACCAGGTGAATATTCTTAAGAGATAGCTTTTTAAAATTACCTTTCTTCTGAGTTGAAATTAGCACTCACCACCTCTTGTCTTATCACTTTACAGTTATAGACACACCATCAAATTTATATCAGGGCCTATTTCAAAAGTGGGTTAATGAATGAATTTTCTTAGTCTCGAGAGTGTTGAAATTTTCATAAAACACACGGAAGTTTTCTTCAAACATTTGAAGTCCGGATATAATTGTTACAGCAATTAGTGGAGTGAATCAATCAAATATGCAATATAATTTACTTTTTCTTCTCTTAATTTGTTGTATTTCATCTCTAAGTACATAAGTACTATTAGGTAGATTAAAGCACATCTCTTAAAGTAACCAATAAAATATATAAGGGGAAGAGAGCATGTGCTGGAAAATACTTCATACAGAATATTCTATTTCTAACATTTGGCAGTTTCAGGACAGCCTCTGATAAAAAGTCACACATGGACCATCACAACTGATGACCTTTGATGACTCTGCCCTTCATGCCATATGTCTTCCCATTTTTTTTTTTGCCAGATATATCTTCCAGAGAAATGAGACATGATTTTAAAGTATCCAAGAAAATGTTGCGTAACATTTGTAAGGTAATCCAATGACTAATTCTCTCTGTTTTTTAAATGTGCACCTTATTTTTACCTCAATTTTTGCAACTTCATCTTCCAACTGTTGACTCTTCCTGTGCTTCCTAGATTGGAGAATTTTTGCTATCTTTATGTTTCTTCCTAGATAGATGTCCAGACATAGTCATTGTGTACTTTTATATTTACTCAAATAGTAGAGAGATACTTAGCTATACAGAGCAGGCAACCTTTGCTTTGGATTCTGTTTTGGGTATTGTTTGGCTTTTGAGCTTTTTTTTCTTCCAGGAGACTGAACTTGCAGCAGGTGAGGTACCCTCCGTTAAAAAAAAAAACAAAAACACATTAAAAAGGAAATAAAAATAAAAATAAATCCCTTGGGAACTATGAATTTTAAGTTTTCACTGGACTTTCAGCAGTCTTACTTTCATTTAAGGTGTCTAAATATTTTGGATTTCTTCCCAATTTCCTTAAGAACACTTACTTCCACTTTTTTTCTATGTGTAAAATATCAGGAGGGTCTAAACCATTTGCTTATCTTTTTGGGGTTCTGATGGTGTTTGCTCAGGGTGAGGCTCTTTCAGAAGCCAATAAGGTCTAGCAGGATTTCACCATGAAATCATAAATACCATGTGTGGATTTATGCATCAGTGCCCATTAATGAGTCCGTAAGTGTAAAGGAAATAAAGGATTGGAAAAGAAATGAAAAAGAATATGAAAAAAATCACTCTAATATGAAGTTTGCTTTTATACTAGTTATGGACACATGAATCATGATTTGGACTGAGCTGCCCTGTGGGATGTTATAACATAACTCTAAAAAGAGGAAGTGATCAAGAGATGCAACTACTACACAATACACCTGAAAGCTTAGATAGTGGATCCAGATGAAGGATGTTTAGAACATAAAACTTGAATGTTAAGTAGTTGACTTCAACAGAAATAATGCATGAGCTGCAGCAAAAATTTAATATGATAAAACTACAAGATGTGATGCAGATCTGAGGCTGGTGAAAAGAACATATTTATTAGTGTGATACACCATGCCAAGTTGCTGTAAGAGGTGACCTGACTGTAAGTGCATTGACAGATGCTGGTGGAAGCTTTAAGTAGCACTAGTGACAAGCTATTAAGAATGTTAGAACCAGCCTTCAAAATGAAGGTCAGCTACTTGTTTCTCAATCCAATAAATGATTATTTACCAAGAACCAGAAAATTATCTCGGTGCTTATCCTCCTGAAAAGAGACAACTCACACTTATCAAGGAGATAGCAGAATCATAAAAAAGTGAACAAAATTAAGTCCATTAGAGAACAAGACTCAGTCTATTTAGCTAAACATGTCAGAATTGCCAAAACATAATACATGCAAAAGAATTCAATTTCTTCTTGGCATAATATCCAGTATTAAATCTTTAAAGATAAAAACGTACACACATTTAATTGCAAGACAAAATGAGCCAGCCATATATAAATATAAATGAGTCAGCCAAATATAAAATTATTCATGACTAAGAGACTGTCTCAGAACAGTTATCTTCATGATAAAAAATCGTGACATTGGCACAATATAAATTTGTAAATATTATTAGTCATAACATTTAGGTAAATGGTACACTCTAACTTTGTTCTTTTGCTTTCCAAAATGAAGAAAAGATTCTTTCATCTCACACCTGCTTCTGAAGGAAATAGAGACCTGAAATAGTAGACTGAGAGACAAAGAGCATTTCATTCTATCCCACACAAACATCTTTCTGGGTTTTTATGATAAACAACAGCTTGCAGTCTATGTCAACAACATATCCTCCTAACAAAGAGCGTTTTATGAAAGAATTCACTCTGATCAAAACATGCACCACAAAATAATATGATTAAGATCATCCACTATGTTAAAATCCTGCAGGAATCTTTAAGATACACGTGATTTCTTCCTCTCAAGCCATGTGCAAAAATGTTCAACACCAAGGACTTGCCCATTAACTCAGGATTCCACATACAGTCTAACCATCCTTCTTGGGACAAGTCCAGTTATGAAGGCTGATTTGAAGAGAATGCCAAAATTGCTGATTTGATGACTCTCTTAATTTTCAGGCAATCCATCACCTCTTATGTTTAGGGGCACTTCTGCACGGCAGGTACAGAGAGCCACGCAGAGTCTGCCTATACAGAATCCCAAACCCACACCTAAAGGGGAGTGTGATGCAACAAATCACGGGGCCAAAGGGACCAGAAGCAACAGACATTCCCTGAGTGGACAGAATATTTGATGAATGACCATACAATCAACAGCTCCTTCAGTAGCTCTGTTAATGGAGGTAGCAGCACAACAGGACTCCGTCTCCAGGGGATAAATTTGTCTTCACAGCTCTGCCATTTGTACCAGCTGTGTGAAGACTGCTGTGTTTGCTTCATGCAGTCAGGAGTATGATTGTGAGATCAGTGAAGGTGATCTAAATTAACCCAGCTGATTTCTCAAAGGAGATGAGTGTGTTATTTGTTCCCAGGCAGTCTATAGGAACAATGATGGACACCTTGCCAGCAACAATAAGTAACTGAAAGAAGTAAAACACAATTAACTTAGCTGTTTAATATCAGAAAGAGTGCCTTTTTGCTGTCTGAGGAATTTATATAACTGAAAATGGTGTGAAAAGATAAGCTTATTTGTCTGTTCAGTATTTCCTATCAGCTGTCACACCCCCATGGCACTGGTTTGCTGATCCCATCCTTCAGGTACTTTGCTGTACTGTACAGGGACCCTCGTTGCCTGTAAGGCTAGGGAATGTACTATGCAGCTGGGCATGTAAAAGGTGACATATTATCACTACTAAAATCTTGTGTGGCTATAGCTACAAATACTTCAGATATAAGCTCCTGTGAATATATTTTTAATGGGTTCAGGTATCCGAAACTCAGTAGTGTATTGTTTAGTTTGTTAGAGGTCACCTGTAAATGATGGTTTGCTTACGCACTAGGAATGAAAAGAATTGCTAGAAGGTGGAAATCAGAATAACAAAAATAAAGGAAAGAGGCATTTTATATTCTTTAGTTCCTTGTGCAAAGCTGTGCACTTCCCTTTTCAAGGAAATGTACATATTGGTCTTTTAAAATATACGGTTCAGAACTTTCTACCTGTGAAAAAAATATCCCACTTCTCTTCAGACCACAGTCATCAGTCTCCCCTTCAGGTACAAATGCTTTAATCAGCCATTTGAAAACTGCCAAAATTGAACTGATTCTTAGCAATCCAGTTGAGAGTGGCATGGTACAGATTCTTCCAGAATGCTCTAAGCATCCTTTCAGATATTCTGATTTGAAAAAGAAGATCTAAATGGATATTCTATCAGGATAGAAGCCAGCGGGTTCAACATCACTGATTTTACTGCAACAAGAATTTCAGTATTCATTTTTGGCATCTTGATATAAAGAGTTTCTCTGTTCAATAGTGTATCTCTTTCCTGTGTATATGTCATATTTGTGAGGCTGAAAATCATTCTGCTAAAACAAAGACTTTTAAGGAAGCAGGAGCTAATCTAAAAGAGTCACTTTTTAAAAATAAGACTTCACAACTCTGAATAAAATTCATTAAACAAATATAATTTCCTACGCGCAAGCTTGTCATATCTGGAAACTTTATTTTGCAGGCAGGCTGAACAATCAAACATGCATCTGTTTGCCTTGAGCTCAGATGCCTCTTTGCACATGTAAATGATCATAAAACATGGCTTTTCAATGCTTAGATTTTTTAAAAATGTATTCCAATTTTTTTTTTCCCATAGAGCTTGATTTCACTTGTGCCAATACATATTCCTTCAAGTGCATCTGTTGCATTGATGTTGAGACCCCAGTTCTGGTATTCTCAAATTTTATGATAGAAGAGGCAAGGTTTTCTAAAATTTTCCATGAAAATGCCATTTTGTTTTTTTGGCTTGTGGACTGTCATGAACTTCGGTTTTGTTCCATTTTATAGGTCCCAATCTTTGAATTTCAAGCACCTTATTAGGTACAATTGGTGAGAACTTGGATTTGATCTGGTGAAAGTACAGCATTTTAGTAATGATACGGCTTTATTATGTGTTTTCTAAAGGCAAAGGGAAAATAGTTAGACAGTGCTGTTGTTATACAGTATACCTATAATTAACACTTTCTTTGATTCTTAAATCATGGCTCTCATGCACCCTTGCATGTTTTTTTTTTTATTTTTTTAACCATCCTTGAGATATATACAACTCCCAGTTCCAACCACCAAATAATAAGTATGTCCCAGTTGACTGAATGGGTAAATAAAGATTTCAATCTTCAGCTACATCAGATTGACATTGAAAATAGAGAAATTACAGAGGAGATGATGCAGTCTAAGAATGTATTATGGGATGTAGGACTGCTTGTGTACGTCTGCACTGAATCCTGCACTAACCTAGTCTTTCCTGTTATTACTCTTGCTAATTAAGGCAAAGGTCATGTGTGCAGGTCCTCCTGCACTGACACAAAAACACCTAAATGACTCGCTGCATCCACGGCCATGCCCTGTGAGGAGATGGCGTGGCTGAAGTCACTGAAGAGGCTCCAGGCTGGGCAGAACACCACCCCTTCTGCTCTGGCCATTGCTCTCCCCCACATCTCTTTGTCATATATGTCATTGCTAAGGTAGTTTCCACACAGGGAGGAACAAGAGGTGCCCCAAGGCGTTTCTCAGCTGTTCTTTCCTCTCTGAGCTATGGAGTTTGCTGAGCTGCCAAGAATGAGCTTTTCTTGCAACCTCAGTGCAGAGCTGCCTACAAGCAGCATAAGGCAGCACAAACTCGGCTGGAAAATCAAGCTGTCATTAGAGGTACAGGTTCGAAGAGAATTATTTCATGGCCAGTTTTCTAGCATTGCTATTTGAAAATGTGTCCTTGAATTTTGGTCTTTCTCTAGTATACTGTCTGTGGAGCTTCATCACCAAACAGGTGTTAAATGGGATAGTGAATTTTATTCTAAGATATTTTGGCCATAAATAAGGAGAAGAAAAGAACTCACCATTTACAAACTTTTTAATGAACCGGAGATGAAAATGTAAAAATATTAAGAAAAGAGAGCTATGGAGTTTACTGAGCTCAATTCTACAAAAAAATTGTAAGACCATCTTGTGCAGTTTTGTAACAGAAATAAAAGAATGGTATAAATGAACATGGAATGCAAATGCACATTCATAGTTCAAATGTGCATTTGTAGGGCCATGGAGTTGATTAGAGGGTTGGAGTACCTCCCCAATAAAGACAGCCTGAGAAAGCTGGGGTTGTTCAGCCTGGAGAAGAGTGACTTGCGTGGAGATTTTGTAGCAACCTTCCAGTATTTGTAGAAAGCCTGCAGGGAAGCTGGAGAGGGACTCTGTCAGGAACTGCAATGACAGGAAAAGAAGCAATGGGGACAAATTGAAAGAGAAGAAGTTACGTATCAGGAAGGAATTCTTTACTGGGAGGGAGGTGAGGCACTGGAACAGATTGCTCAGGAAGGTTTTGGATGCCCCATTCCTGCCAGTATTCAAAGCCAGGTTGGACAAGCCCTTGAGCAACCTGGTCTAGTAAGAGATGTCCCTGCCTATGGAAGGAGGGATTGGGTACTAGATGATCTTAATGTTCCTTTCATTTCCCTAATATTCTATGATTCTATGGGTGTATGAGAGCTCCAGAAGAAACATTAGGAAAAGTTTAAAGGAATGACCTATACTGTGATACTGTTCACAGGACACTGCTCCCAGGAAACCTTTCTCAGAAGCAAAACTGAGGCACACAGCTGAAAGCCTGTGAGCTGATAAGACCACAGCACGGAAGCCTTGTCAATTGCACGTCTGTAGCCAGCTCACAGCAAATCACATGCATTTACCTTATTAGTCAACCAGAAAAACAGACAAGGAAGAACAGATAATGAGACACGGCTTTATTTGCAAGTTATAGAGACTGAAATAAGCAAGATTCTGAGGAAAAGAACCATCCCATAGGAACTCATAAAGAGCATAAACAATCTGTTGCCAATGTATTTCACCATTGCCAGTCAAAAGAGCATCAGAGGCGTACAAGGACTGAGTAGCTCATGTCCTCTATGCTGGTGCTCCTGGCCAGAATACTTGGGCGCACATGTCCTGGTGTTTGAGGGTATAGGGATGTGAGAGTGTGAGGGAATAAAATCTGAGGTCAAATGCACAAAAGTTGGTAAAATCAAATTACATGGATACCGTATGAATAAATGTTTACTTCTCCTACACAAGTTTTCACATTTACCTTTGTTACACTTTCTTACATGCAGCATGGACTCACTGCTTCTTATAAATTCAGAATAATGTCTAATTTATCAGATCTATCTGAAGAACAAAACCAAGAAAGATTAAATTTTCTGTATTTTCCTGCTGGAGAAAATACATCACTCCCTTGGTGTTTGTAGGCTGTCAAAAGAACATGCAAGCATAGCTCCATGGTCCCTCACAATGGCTCTGTGACAGTCCTCAAAATATTGAGCTGTTTTTCTGAACTAGAATGTTAATTTCAGCATCATCATAATTTTGACTCTTGGGTTTATTTTATCCTTTAATTGGCTTTTTGTACAGGCTGTGAAAGCTCCCTTTCAAATGAGTTAAACAACATTATAACCATTTAGATGTTTTACTGGACTCTCTGCCAAGACTTATAAAATTAAAGTCTGTCTGATCCCCTTATATGCTGTGTGATCAAATACAGCCTGATGTCATGACAACTCACTTGGCCTTGTGTGACTTAGTTTACAGACCAGCTGGAGCATAAACTCATTAGAAATGCCCACAGATTTATGTAAACAGAAATGGTGATGTTACCTATGCCCAGTTTTTATATGACTAAATAAAAGTAGCCACAACACTCCAGAACTAGGTGCTGTGCCAGCTGGACAGGTATATATTTGGGTAAAAATGATGGCTCTAAGATAGCAGAATAGACGCAATTTAGGTTGGAGAGCATTGCTTTTTCATTCAACAGAACAAGAGATAATGGTCTCAATTATGCTTCCATGTCTTGCTGTGCAGCTGTGTTAGCTTTAGTGGGAGCAAATGAATTACATTTGCCTGACTGATTCTAAAATCACAATTGTATGTCAAAAGTAAAGTTCTCTGCTACAAAACTTTGTGAATCCAACTCAACCCACACCAACCTGAACTGGTTAATGAAGGGAGATTAGATGTAAACTGCAGTTGGAAGTGGGGGGGTCTTTACTGGTTTAGGCTCTCAAAGACTGTGATCTTACTCACTGGCTGTATTAAATAGGATCAGTAATGTAAATAAAAGGATGGTATGTGCCCATTCTCTCCTTTGACTTGGGGTTTCCTGTATTACACCAAAATATGGATTTATTCTGGCACTGGAAGACATCTAATCTGACCAGATGTTTATTTGCTCCCTGAACATACAGTGCCATTGTCACATCAGCATCATAGGAAACAGCAACTGCATGAGGTGCAGGTCCCATGGTGGGCATCTGTCAGTGAGCTGTGACACATACAAGCATCCAGTTACCTCCCGAGGTGGGTGTCGTGCTGCTTGCAGGAAAGGTGATCATCTAACAGGACAAAGCCTCAGCATGTGTTTCAGAGCACTTCCATAAGCCATCTGTGATCCATCCTGTGCTTACTGAAGCTGGAGTTTTATCCCTGAGTTTTATGTGATGAAGGTACAAAAGAGTTGTCATGAACTACCTCCCACCTAATATTGCAAAACTGTCATACTCAATAGAGCCACTTAATTACAACAGTAGCAGGGCAAATAAAACAGCAAGTCAGATGTTTTTTACTCAAATTAGCCCTTTCAGTAAATATTTAACTTTAGTATTGCACTGGTTAAGAGTTAAAGGCCAACACTTCTCTCCATTACATTGATGACAAGTGATGCTGTCTCCATAATAAAAATGCTCATTAAGATGCCAAGTTTGCCCGAACCAGCTGTAGCAAAATGTGTTTTTACACTGTCAAAAATTATAGTTCTGAATTTGGTTCTCATGTAGGTCAGTGAATAACGTGACATCTTATGAGCCATAAACCAGTGGAGATTCAAAAATACACTTTTTTTTTTTCCAATTAAATATCTCATCTGGGTGTACTACAGAAAAGATATGCTAGGGACCATCAATTATGGTGAACATAGGTGTTCCAAGAAGAAGTATTAGTCAAAGCAAGTAGGAGTCTACTCAGTAGTTGTCAGGCAAATTTTCCAGTGTTCTAAAATGATCAGTTCAAGACTTATCAGCATAAGATGCAGCAACTTCTTGGAGAGCAACCTCCTTTGTCAGATGCAACTCCTGTCTGATGGTATGTGAGGGATGAACAGGGCTTACATTAAAGAGAACAGCAGAAAATGAGCTTTGGAGCAGGTGAATAATTCTGCAGTGCTGTACCCTGACATAAATGTGATTCACTTAGAGGTGCAATAGATAATTATCAGTTTTCTTGCAGCTGTGTTAGGTTTTTCACATTTTGGGTCAGCTCTGAGGTTCCATAAGTTTTACCCTCTCTTTTTTAATGTTTTGGTCTTTGATGATTTTAAACATTTAATTCCATCATGCAGTTGCTAAAGATTTCAAATTTCATTGAAATTGAATGAAATCAATTCCATCTTCTATACATTGACTTCCAGTTACTTCCCTGTGGCAAGAACTTTACAGCATTCTCAGGAAGAAAGTTATACTTGGGGTAAGCAGCAAACAAACCTTCAGAAATCTCTTTTACAGTTCAGTTTTCACGATATTATTAGCATGCTATTATGAGCCAGCAGACTCATTGTTCATTATTTTCCATAGTCAAGGACAGTTCCTAACTCCGTAGCATGTTAAGTATTAAAAAGTCTGCTCCAACTTGTTCCTACCTCACCACATTTTTTGGAATGTAACTGGTAAGAGTGTGTCAGAACACTATTTTTATATCACACCCTTGTTTCCACTTGTCAAAAATCACTGGATTGCATTTGACCAAGGAAATTTTCTCCCACATGTGCAGCATTTGGCAACATCAGTCCTTGCATTGGTTGCTGCAGCTCCATGAAAAACATAGATCTAAGCTCTTTACGACCCTGTCACATATTTTGGGTATTGCTCCTCCCAGATCCAGCAGTGATGATCCACTGTTCCCACAGCAACGCAGCAATCTTCAGCCTGCCTGAGAGGCCATGCTTATTAACAGACAGAGCTTACTTGTAGGAATGCATCCAGTTTATTGCTCTAGAAGGTCACCCTTTCTACTATGATATAGGCAATTAAGTGTCATGGTTCAACTTCAGCTTCCAAATAAGTACCCTAAGTACCTTGCAGCCACCCACTCACTTTCCTTTCCCTGCTCAACTCCCACAAAGGAGATGGGGGGAGAATCAGGAAAGAGAAGGAAATAGAATGCATGAATCGAGGTAAGAACAGTTTTATAACAGAAACAAACATAACAGTAATTATATAAAAATGAGAAGGAGAGAGGGAGATAAAACCAAAGAACAAGTGATGCACAATACAACAGTTCACCACCTGCTGACCAATGACCAGCCTGTCCCTGAGCCAAAATCACCATCTTCCTCCTGGCTAACTCTCCCAACTTTATATTCTGAGCATGATGTTCTATGGTATGGAACATCATTTTGGCCAGTTTGGTCACCTGTCCTGGCCAGGCTCCCTCCCAGCTTTTTGTGCACCTCCTCACTGGCAAAGCATGAGACACTGAAAAATCCTTGACACATGGTAAAGGCCACTTAACAATAACCAAAACATCAGCACATTACCAACGTTATTCTCATACTGAACCCAAAGAAAGAAAAAGGATTAAAAAGAAAATTAGCTTTACCCCAGCTGAAACAAGGAAGCTAAGTGACAGAGGGTTAAACGTTAATTAAATATGGTTGCAGTGGCTACCAAAAAAGTTTAAGTCCACTTTCATGCCTTGATTGTCTCATCTCTTCCAGTCATCCATCAGCCATGAGGCTGTAGATGAGACTAAGTGTTCTCCCCAACAGCAAGCTCACTCCGGTTACAGATGGAATTGAAGGAGTAACTAGTGAGTATAAACTGGAATCACAGAATCCTGAGTTGGAAGGGATGCACAAGTATTGAGCCTGACTCTTGGCCCTGCATGGAATCACACCATGTGCAAGGGGTAAAGACTTGTCATTTTACTCTACTTTGTATAGTAACATCATCTAAAACATGAATTTTGTTTGTCTTGGACAGTGATGTTCATAAATGTGGAGTCTATGATCTTTGATTTGCTTATTTATTTGAGAAAGACAACTTTATTCAGTAGAAACGCTGCAGGAGTTTTTGCATTCTTCCAGGGGCTGAATTCTATGACTTCTCTGTGCTTTTTACTGACTAAGACAAACAGTTTTTTTCATCCAATTAAGCATACTTTTACATGCTGTCTAGCTCAGGGCACAGTAACTGCATGTCCCAGCATTGCAACAACAAAATCAGCTTATTTCTGGAGTTTATGGAATTAAACATGATACCTGAATGAACTAAATGATGAAACTTGAAATGGGAGGTCTTGACTGAACAGCAGCTGTGGTAGAGAATTGTAAATGTTAGAGAATCTTATCACAGGTGGTGAGAGCTGCTCTGTCTTTGCCTGCTGTTCTCATTGAGCAATGACTAGCAAGTGCCCTAGTTGAGCTACTTTGTTTCCTAATTTTCTTGGCTGTGCTATCTCCTTAAATGTGCCAGAGAAAAGTACCAGCTGAAGGACTGAAACATTCTTTTCCAAAAAACACTGATGCTAACAACTATTAAGGCATTTTACTTTAAAAATTCAACAACTATAATAACACTTTGGAAACATTCATAGAGGTATAACATAAGCAGTAAGAGATATTTTATTTCTTCATTTACCATCCTTGAAGAATGTAAATATCTTACTTTGAATATGTTAAAGCATATACTAATCTCCTTGTGAGATAATAATTTATTATTTTAGCTCTGCTTACTCTTAATCATCAGTTTAAAGGTCCTTTCAGACTGACCTTTCCAAATGTCAGTGTTTTAAAGCAAAATTTAAGGGGTGTCTTAACACATCATTGGATTTACTACACAGAAAAATCCTGACCCAAAGTCCTTTGAAACTCATTAGCAGTTCCTTGACTTAATAGCATTAGGTCAGGCCAATAATTACTAGAACCCAGGCTAAGTCATGATCTTTTATCTGAGCACAGACCATCTTTTAAGAGTGTGCAGAAGTGGTGCTAAGCTGGGAGTTGTCTCATCTTGAATATTTGAATTGTGTAAGGTAATGATGATAAACTGTTTGAATTTATTTTATACAGAAAAGAGATGTAAGGATCTAGGGGGAGGCTTGAATTGAAGGTGCTAGCCAAAATCTCAGATTGCACAGCATGGCAAAGTCAAAGAATAGCTTGCAGGAAGGACTGGCACTCAGACTTCCAGTGTTATTTCCTTTTCTCCCATACTTTAAAAGCAAAGGGCTTTCTGACTCTTCAGAGTCTTGAATGAGTCTCTCTATGCAAAGAAAAATGCATTTTCACAGACCAAAGCTAACTTTCTTTCTAATTATTCCCAGAAAGAAAAAATTACCTACAAGAAAATTACATACCAGAAACTGCAAAGAGAAAATGAGGTGATAGAATCTTTTCCATATTATACTATTTTTGAGACTAAGGATAGTGAAAATAAAGTGCTTGACACTCCAAATTCTGTCTGCTGATCCTCTGTGTTGAAGCAAAGGTATGCAATTTAGCAGTGGGTTGCTTTTATATCAGATCTGTGGTTTTCATCTCCCTCATGAAAATCTGTCCATATCTTGGACCTACTGAAAATTCAGGAAGATGGCAATTCAAGGAATAAATCCCTTCAGATAATTGATATGTACAATTCCAAGTACAGTAAGTGAACAACAAGTTTTTGCTGCATCCAAATTTACAAGTGTAATCAGATTATGGAAGTGAATACCACTGAGCTCTCTGTTAAAAACAAAAAAAATCAGAATGCTCAAAATAAATAATAACTTTTCTAAATGGTTCAAGCACCTCAGAAAACCCTCAGAATAAACTGCCTTCATCACAAGATTACAACACAATATCTCTTTGATTGGGCTTGCATTATGGAAGTGGTTTTTGCTGTTTTTTTCTTTTTTCTCCTCAGTTCTATTTCTAGCCCATTTTAAATGTCAATACAACAGAAGGGGGGGTTAAAATTTGGGTTTGGTTAGCCATAAAACAGCACTTGCTCTGTAGTTCTTCACATTTTTCAAAATGTTCTGACAGAGAAAAATTATTGTTATTATTTTTTCATCTACTAAATTGATCCTAAAATTTTTGCTACAACATTCCCAGTACAGAAAATATGGTTATTAAAAAAGGCTGAGAGGTATTTTGTAAGAGGCAAAGGTGCTTTTCAGAGCTGTTTTGTTTTAGTGTGAAGACTGTTAGGCATTATATTATCTTTACTTGTCTATAGTGAAGTGCTATTGGTTTTTCCTTTTGAGATACTAATCCCCTAGGTATTATTAAACAAATACAGTAAAAATAAGGCTTTCTAAAATTCCGCTTAGTGATATTAAACATTAAATACATAAAGACAAAAAGTTATACTTTCAAAATTAAACCTTAAAAGATGCTTTTAAAGAACTCCATTCCCTCCAAGAAGGGGTCTTCAGAAAGCAAAAGTGGTTCTATGTCTCGCAGCTCTGTGTAATTAGGGTGCCTGAATTTGTTTACTGGCCAGAGGCAAGGCAGTGGTGCCACCACAGAATCCAAGTTGGCTAAATATGTCTGAAAATCTGGCTCAGCTGTGCTTCACCATGCTACAGACATGGGCTAAAATACAGCCAAAGAATTCAAAACAGGTTTTTGTTTAGTGCTCAGTTAGACTAAAAACAGGATTGAAAAAGAAAGGGAGACGTATGACACAATTACAAGTACCTTTCTTATTTTTACCTCAACAAACATTTGTTTGCTGACCAACAATGGGCTGAAGTGGGACCTGTTTAAAAACAGAGTGCATGGCCAAGGTAAATCTGCCTGCCTGTGAAGAGAGGAGGAGAGGGAGAGGAGAAAGAGATATTAGTGCTATCCCCTTGATGTCCAGCTTGAGGACATTGGCCCCCTTTCTGGAAAACAGCATGGTACAGGTGAAGAACAACATACCATCACACTGTTGGGCCTTAGGGAGTGATTGAGAGAAACCCCTCTGAGTGTTAGCTTTGTGTTTTAAGAACAGATGTTCTTTGCCCCTTGTATGTAGGCTGTGAGGTTCATGCAGAGACAATTTGCAGAGAAGTCTAGAAAGACAAAGATATGTGGATCCAGCCCCCACTGATTTTTTTGAAAATATTGTCATACAACACCAAACATTCAATAGAATCCCTGGTACAGGGCAGTGAGATGGTGTCACAGTTCAACAAGCCTGAGGCAGGGAGGAGTGCTGTGCACGATGTTATGGACCTGACTGGCTGCAGCAAAATTTGGATTGGAATATCTTTTCCAGGGCAGTCCTCCAGAGCTATACTGTGGAACAGTGGAGATGTGAACAGCATGAGGAGACTCTCCATCTCTGTCCTTTGGAAATAGGAATAAGCTGGTGCTGGCTGCATTGGGTTATTAGGCCAGTTCCCATAACAGGTTTCTGTTGCTATGTTTTCACTACAAACAGTTCTGGACAAATAACAGAATCAAAAAACTGAATTGAGGTTTGGTTCCACTTTCCTTTTTATCTTTCCCGACCTCACTTCTCCTCTTGTCCTCATTTAGGGCTGCTGTTGCAGTCTGGGACACCTTGACAAAGCCTCAGAAATTTAGAGGACATATATTTATGCTTTGGTTTCTGCATCATCTGCTGCTTGCTTGTCTATTAAACAAGATATGGAACATAGAACCACATACAATGACATTAAATAGCAGACTGGGGGATAAATAGAATAGCTTTTCAACAGTCTTTCAAGAAAGAAACCCCAAAGCAACAACGTTCACAAATTGTTTAACCTGTTCTTGTGCTCCTGCTCATTTGTTCTCTTTATATACTTTAGTCCATATCTGTAATACCAAAGTGAAGGGTTGTGTTCCTGCCTGCCCTCTCTGCCAGGCCAGCAGCCCAGCAGCTAGCCTCCTCCTCTTCTGAGATGGCTGGGGGTCAGGAAAGCACATCCTTTAAAAACTGTATAGAAATATCCTCTGCACAACACTCACACAGCTGTAAGAATGAAGAGATACACAGAAACAGATGAAGCATCAAGGAATTCAGTTTGACTCCAATATGAAATATTTCAAATTTTAGGAAAGTATAGGGATCTTAGCCAGGTCCATGGCATAGAAGAATCTGACAAGACTGACAGTAACTGCCAGTGTCATTATTCTCCAAAGTCAAGGAGTACACAATTCTTTGGAATATTAGCATCTAATAAGGATCAAAATATAAAAACCTTACAAAAATCTTGAAAAACTGACAAAGGAAACAACAAGAAAAAAAAAAAATCTGGTTTAAAATGGAGAACTGACTCATCTATAAACAAAACTTTGAGGAATTGAGACACGTATTTGCAAAGATCTGAAATAAATATACATAAATGAAAACCATAGGTTTTATAATGTATCAGCTATATGCAGATGATGCCAAAGATGAATTCATTGATATTTCTTATATTAACTCTGTACATAACACAAATAAAAAGCCTTACCCCACAGGAAATCTGCTTCACAACCCTTTTTGTGATGTAAAATATTACCATTCTTTTTGCTTTTTATGAAAACAGCAGTGCAGTGGTTTTCTCAAGACTTCATGTCAGGTTCCAGGAAGACTTTCTATTTTGGGGTAAGTACATTGTACAGCTCTCTGTTTTGCTGATTGCAGAGGTTCATCTTGCCTCCTGCAGTTTTGGCACACATACACTTTGTCTAACATTTTATGTTCCTACTAGACATGCCAGCGAGCTGTGTAGGAGTACTTTTGCCACTGAAATAGACTCACGTTCCTTATTGTTCTCCCTTCATTGTTTGGCTGCTCAAATTCTACTTCTCTGAATTATTTTAGCCAGTTAAAAACACTTTGAAGTCTCATGTTAAAAAGACTTCTAAGTGACTATTTTATTATTGGCGTGGCAGTTATATTCTCCATCTTCTGTCTAGCTTAATTTTCTTTCTCCTTACCACATGTTCATGAAAATTTAGGTGCATTTTAAATTAAAGCAGTAAAGTGACAGGTTTCAGCTCTTTATGAGGAGAAGGATTTCACTCACAGACACATTGCTGTGTGGGTGTCCTATGGTGATTCTTCATGTACCTGTGTGACTCCTAACTCCAGATTTTCAAATTTCCCTCTTTCCACTATTTCTCTCTGGACTCTCTTACCTTCTTTGCAAGCTATTCCACAGCCACAGGTCTCTTCAGTGCCTCCCAGCTCACCCAGAGCTCCTCAGAATTCCCAAAGCACTTCACCTGTCCCAAATCCAGTTTCTGGTTCTCCCAAAAGCAGTCCACACTTCTCACTAAAACCTCTTTCATCTATTCCCCAAGTCCTTTTGTATTTCACTCTTTTCTGATGGAATAGTCCCAGTCTTTAAAAAATCTGCCCTGGGTCACTTTACCACCTCTGATTTCCTCTACCAGCCACAACCCTGAGGAAGGGCTTGTGGCCACCTCCCGGTTTAGTGTGAACACACAAGTACATGCTGTACTGCTTCTCTCCACCTGCTGCTTTGCCCACACATGGTTGCAGAGCCCTAATTTCCCAAACACACTCACATATTTCTGTTAACTCCTTATATCTTCTGCTATCTCCCATTACCAACTGCCAGCCCAGATGCTCTGGTCCTGGTTTTCCTTGATCAGCAAATCTTCCTGTAGACAGCCAAAAGCCCATGACCAACACTTAACACATCAGCAATTAGGAATCTGAGGGCAAAATTAAAGATTTTACACACACACACACAAAAATCTTTCTGAAGGGGTATGATGTGTGAAGACCTGAAATACTTTCACCCTATACCATGCCACCTAAAAGATCATAAGTGTTGGCAGCTGCAGCCAGGGCAGTAAAAGTCCCTCAGCTTTCAGTTCAACACTGTTGACTGAGGAACATGCAGTGTGTTATGAGGGCACAGCAAGAGATGTGTGGCAAAGTGCATCACAGCATAGTGTGGTGCAGTGCTTATTTGAACACTTGGGCCTTATTCTCATAATTACCACTAACTGGGAGTTAATCAGGCACCAGATCCAATTCCAACTGTCCCAGTTATCCAGTGAGAAGCTTTAGAGGTGTCCCAATTAAACACAATGTAAATACTATAAAATATGTGCATAAGCTTGGTTCCTAGAGAGGCCTCTTGATTAAAAAGACATCATTATTTCACACCTCTGTTAATTAGCACTGACAGTTACTCTGATTTCAGAGGAATTTGATTGCTCCCAGCATATTACCACACTGACAACTGGTGCAGTCCTGTACTCTGCTACAAACGTTGATCTTGAGAACAATACTGTAAAATGACCTCACATCACCTCTGACAGTTTTGCTAGGAAACACTTCAGTGCATAAATATTCAACACAGCCAGAAGTCCTCATATCAAAGAGTCATGGTTTGAGGCTGGCCCAATGCCAGGTACCCACGAGCCACTCGCTCACCCTCCCCTGCCTCAGCTGGGCAGAGGAGGGAAAAGGAGAAAAAAAGTTAACGCTTCATGAGTGAGATAAGGACCGGGAGAAACACCTCAAGGGCATAACAGGCTCAACTTAAGCTGCAAAGTGAATTTATTACCAACAGAATCAGAGGCGGATAATGAGAAGTAAAATAAGTCCTTAGCACACCTTCTCCCCTAGTTCCTCCCTCCTCCCCACCGAGAGCACAGGGACACAGGGCACCGGGGTTTGGTCAGTTCATCTCTTCTGCTGCTCTGGGAGAGGAGTCGGAGTCCTTCCCTGTGAGGCCGTGGGGTCCCTCCCACGGAGACAGTTCTCCGTGAACTTCCCTGGCGTGNCAAAACTGCTGCAGCGTGAGCCTCTCCCACGGACACACAGTCCTCCCAAAACTGCTGCAGAGTGAGCCCTTCCCATGGGCACACAGCCCTCCCAAAACTGCTGCGCCGTGGGTCTCTTTCCACAGGGTGCACTCCTCCAAGGACAGGCTGCTCCAGCCTGGGAGCAGAGCCCTCTCTCCCCACCAAGTCTCCCACTGGATCATAGCCTCCTGCAGGCATCCACCTGCTCTGGCACGGGCACCTCCCCACGGGCTGTGGGTGGATCTCTGCATCCCCCGTGGATCCCAGGGGCTGTGGGTGGATCTCTGCATCCCCCATGGATCCCCATGGGCTGTGGGTGGATCTCTGCATCCCCCGTGGATCCCCAGGGGCTGCAGGGGCACAGCTGCTTCACCATGGTCATCACCACAGCTGCAGGGGAATCTCAGCTCCGGCGCCTGGAGCACCTCCTGCCCCTCCTTCTCCACTGACCTTGGTGTCACCATGCTGTTTCCCTCACATGTTCTCACCTCCTCCTCTTCTCTGACTAGAATCCAAAATCTTGTGACTTGTTCTTGATTTTCTTCTTAAACATGTCATCACAGAGGTGTTACCAGCCTCTCTCATTGGCCCAATTTTGGCCAGCAGCATGTCCATCTTCAGAGCCATCAGCCATTGGCTCTGCCAGACATGGTGGAAGCTTCCAGCAGCTTCCTCACAGGAGCCATCTGTGTGGCCCCCCTGCTACCCAAAACCAGGCTGTGCCAATACACAAAGGAAAATAGCTATGTAACTACAGAGAGCAGAAAATTTGGTTCTGCAGTTCACAACACTTTAATTTCCTTACTGCCACAGTTTTGTATATCCTGCTCTAGGTCTTACTGCAAGTTAATCATGGAGTGGCTATTAATACATAGTGTAAAAGAAAAAAAACTGTAAAATTAAACCAGAAATTACAGCTGAAAATTTATCATCTTTTAATTAAAATCTTCAAACCACTTCACATTTACATGAAATTAAGAGAAACGAGTAAGATCTGTTTTTTGTGATGGCCATACTTGGACTCCACTAATCTGAAAAATAATCAAATAGCACAGATTCCATCTGTCAGTAGATTATTTAATTATAGTATGAGCAGAACAACCAAACACTGAGAAGTCTTCCTGAACTGCAGGCCCATTAATTAATAATGTTTTTTTAGTAGATTAAAAAAAACAAACCAACAAAAAATCCCCACTTAATTTCAGATGAAAAAGAAAGACTGACACTCTTATATTCAGAGAATTAGCCATGTAGAATTAGGAATAATGGCACAGAAAATTTATTTTATTTCTATCTTACTCACAGTCTAGACCTTACTGAATTTAGCACAGAGCATGCAGCAATGGCAAATACTATGTATTAAAATATACATCCTACTGGCAATATTTAAAACCTCTTTTGAATGATTGCTACAAATATCAAAGGCATGATGAAGCCATCAAACTGGGTTTTCATCTTGAGTAATTTTCTGGATACAGAATGTGCACATGATTTCTGCCTTCAAGTGAAAAATACATGTAAATCATGGTTTGATTTTTCTCGTGCCTTTGGCTAGAGGTGAACAAATCTAGATGAATTGTGGCAGTACTTAGTATAACAATTTGGTTTTCTTTCAGAGTAATCCTCCAGCTGCTAAGAGTGTCTTTAAAAGGCTGAATGGCACATCAGCTTTGTGAAGCACCTTTGGTCATAACGTTTTACCTAGAATAGCTGCTGGCACTTGAGCAGCACCAGCCTTCTGCATTACATCTCAGCAAACCCATTCACAGCAGGAAGCTCTGCTGGTACACCAGAGTTTAACCCCTTGTGTGTGAAAAAATGAATTGGTAAAGCACACTGTACTGTTGCAGCATGCAATAAGAAATATTCTCAGTTACTCTGAACCATTGAATGCATCCAAATAACCCTGAGAGTTCTTTATGATAACAATTCTTTTATCCTTGTTGTGACTCAAAAGATGTGATTGCCTGACAGCTTTCTGTTTTTACAACCCTGTGCTTTGAAACACACATTTCAAATTGCACCATTTCTTGTAATTACATCTTGCCTGAAAATGAACTTTAAAGACTGATGCTTAATTCCAGAGTGTTGCTATCATTTGCTAGTTATCTTTTGTTGTATATGTATTTGAGATAATTTTCCATAGATTTTGGACCTGAAAAGATGATACTTCTTTAAGTTTTTTAATCATAGGTTTGGTGTTTTTTTCCAACCATAATGAGCTCTCAGAGCACTAAGTACAAAGGAGACACCAGTATAGTTTTTACAGAATTGTGTTTCTTTTGTCATCATAAACTTAAAGTTTATGATGAGCCAATTAGGCATACAGTACCTGTACTTGCAGATGGAGTGCATTCAGTCAAGCTAAGCAAAATTTGACAATTCAGCCTCTAATTATTATAAGTCTGGCAGCCATGCAATCTATTCTGCAATCATTTTGTGAACAGTGTGCTATTCATATGGCAAAAACATCTTGGTGTTTTTTTCACACATTTCCTAGACTTCAGATAAGGTTTTTCTCTGACCTGGGAATAGTAGAACATTTCCAATTTTGTACAAGTCCAGAAGGGATGAAAATCCCTGTGACTCAGATTAAATATGATGCTAAAAGAAAACTGCAGTGACCAAACAGCTCCATATGTACTTTTGGCAACTATGAAAGAGGTTGAGAGGATTAGCCTGGAAGTACATGCCTTCATAGCAGATACCCATGGGTAGATAATATGGATTCTATTTGACTAGAATAGAACTACTGGAAAAGAAAGAAAAACACTAACTAATGCTAAGAAAATATTGACATGACTGATACTAGAATTATGCAGAAGTCATTAGGTGAGCATAATAGAAGAGACATTAAAGTGATAGAAGAATCAGGGAAGATATTTAGAGTTCTCAGTGAAGTGGCTTGTATGGGAATGCATTACTATATGTGGTAACAGTTCAGGCTGTATGCTCCTATAGCCCATTTTGAGCTTAAAGTCCACATTTGTCTCAAAGAGCATCTTCTGAAGTGCTGAGGAATACAGCTTTCTTTAACAGCTGCTCTAGCCTCCATCTCCATGCAGGTTTCCGTGCATCAGCAATCTGCCCAGATATGTTCAGTGATAACAAAAACCAAAAAAACCCACCAAACCAAACAAAAAAGCCAAACCCTCTGTAGCTAATAAAGAACACATAGACTTCAAATGGTCTTTTAGGATATTCTCAGTGCTTGGCTGCAGTTGCATTACTATCAAAGAACATAGCAAAAGATTTTATCAAGCTAAGTGCCCTTCTCTTCCAACTTCTGAAAGAATAGAATTGTATTGGACAGATAATGGTAAGCATGAAATGCATAATTATACTCAGTTAAATATATTCTGTTGAATAAAGAAATTGGATTTTATTCAGATTGCCAACACTTACATCAGAGAGTATCTTTAGCTGAGGTGCCAAACAAATAGGCTTTAAGAGAAATAATCAGTATGATCATCATTCAGAGTATTGGGTTTTTGTTCCAAGACTCTTGGAGGACTTCAACAATATTGATTTTGTATGTTTCAAAACACTGCCAAGGCCAGCTCTACTCAGAAACTGTGACTCTGTGCTCTCTTTCTGTCATTAGCTACACTAGATGTAAATTGTATAAAGAGTACAAGGCTCTACCTGCACAGAACAATCTTATTTAGCAAGTGCCCTGCATAGATGAGAATTACTGTTGCAGTAACATAGGCTTTGCTGAATGCTCCAAAAATAAAACTAGCATAAATTAACTCTATAACCTAATCAAGGAGCAGGAGAAAAACCTGTGTCCTAGTTCAGTGGCTTAGTCACAGGTCTTTAATTTTCCTTTACATTATGTATTAACCTCAATACAAGCACTTGCACTGCAAACATTTTCAAGTAGCAGTGTAGCCCCAATGGACCAATTTAATGTTCAGGTTAAATATATGGACATGGTTAATAGGATGGGAACAACCAAGTTGTTCCTGCATTGGAAGGTACTGTGCCATTTAAGCAGCTTTACAGAGGTTTTCCTTTGTAAAGTGAAGAGTTTTGATTTATAATTTATTTGCATAGAGATACAAGAAGTATTTGCTCAAAGCATGCCTCTGAAATGTATGAAACCAAAGCTAGGGTGTATATATTCCAAACCTGAATAATGAAGTAAATGTTAATGTTGGAGACTGTAGGATGTGCAAATACCATCTAGGTATAATCAGTAGCAAAAAGTAAGAATCTTGGAAATACAATGGACTGTAATTAAAATAAAAGTGTTTATTTGCCTAGGTTGCAGTCATAACTTGGAGCATAACATCCACCTTCAGCTAATCATTTCAAAAGGCTCTGGCATATGTACTGAGGTTTACTGAGTTTGTATTTAGAGAAGTTTATGCTCCTTGGACTGAAAATCCATGATGTTCAAAAAACATTGCTTTCTGGGTTTTGAAGTTTTTCTTTACAGGTTTGCCTGATAACCTTTATCTTTGGCTCAGCTTTGTGAAATGGCAGTATGGATGAGGGCAAGTGAATTCCCTATATAATTCAGAACAGATAAATCAAGGATCTCTACCCCCTTACCATCTACCTCTTTAAATGTTGAGTATGGTCCCTCATTATATTTCACAATCCTCTATACATTTACATGTTACCCATCAGCCACTTGATGCAATGACAAGCCAGGACTCCAAAACAAAAATAATTTAAAAATAGCTTTTCTGGTTAACTGTGAACTAGTTGTCATTGAGTTAATTATTCCTTGGCGGATTACAGCAAACCCATGAAACAGTTAGAGCAAAAGAGGAAGAAATCTTTAATAAATATGAAAACAAATATAACAGTCTTTCAGCTACATTGTCACAGGCCTTGGCAGCATGAAGGAAGCAAAGCCTTTTCCACTGCTTTCTTTATTGATGGAAAACAAATATTCTAACTGCTTGGTGCCAACCCACTGATCAACTTCAAGAACTCAGGCATAACTCAGAGACAGTGGTGTGCAAAGTGACAATGCTTTTATTCCAGAATGGCCTTGCACTCTCCATTTCTCCAAGGAAGAAACAGAGTGGCTAAAACAGTGGTTCTGCTGTAATTTTCACTCTGCTTTTCTATGCCCCACTCCCACCCAGTCTTTAGACATCCTAGTGAGAGGATCAAACAGATCCCTGAGGACCAGTTCCTTTTCTGAAAGCCTCCTCAAATTCATGGAGACAGTGAAAAGACTTGGATTTGTCCCTTAGTATTTAATAGGCTTTGTCTTCACCCTGCTCTGGTATCTAGTTCTGGAAATTCAATTATATCCTGCAAAGAGAAATCTATCCAACCTGTAAAAGAATGGGGAAGTGTTCTACTAGTCCCATGGTAAATGGTATGAGCATCACCACTGCACAGAACTGTACCAAAAAGTAACAAACAGTGTACTCATAACTGATTTTACAGTTCATCAAATGAACTAAAAAAACTGGAAAGGCTCATTCCAAACCTCATTTTGCTTTTTGAGAAAAAAACAACAAAAAATATTTCATTTCATTGATACTTTGTACAAGAATCACTTAAGGTACATGTTTGGAGAAAAATAAGCAAGTGAAATTATGTATAACATCCACAAAACTGTAGAAGGAAATGGCATATTTTGCAGTTAAAATCATTTGAGGCTGAGCCAACTTAACAAGAGAGGAGAAATTTTGAGCTGGTAGCAGGCTAAGGAGACCCAAACAGAACTCCTACTGCCTAAATGATCACCTTAACTGCTGAGCTGCTGGGCAGAAAGGGATAGCAGCCAGTCACTGTCAGATGCTACATATTTTCTGATTGGTATAAAATACTGAGTTTGTCTCTAATATAGATCAAAAGTCCGAAATATCGGCCACTCAACAAGGAGACAAAACTCTCAAAAGAATGTTTAATGTACTCTAAAGAATGTTTAATTGTATTTTCTACATAAAACAGCTCAAACAAGCAGCAGTGGGAAACCATATATTTCATCTGGTAATAACACCAGAATACCTGCAGCTCAGCTGTTGCTCCCTGAAATGGAATTGGAGGTAAGGATTAGATCTTGTGCCAAATCATCAGTTGCATTTTCTGCTGGACAAAAGGAAGATGAGAACTTCTCCACCATTTTTGTAATTACAGCCCAGAAAATATATTCCAGCTTACACAGGAAATGCCACTTCAGATCATGATGTTAGGGTATGTTTACTTACATACCCTAAGCTTAAATTTTGCCATAATCTTAGTTTTAGCTGAAATAAAAAATGATCAGCTCTAATGATAACACTGCAAAATTGCCTGAGGGTTAAAACACCTTAAAGAAAGAACTTGTGTAATAACAGTGACTAACTTACTGTGCTGGAAAGGTGTGGGAGTTTTTCATTGTTATTAACTGTAGCTTTTTGAGGTCATTTTGAGAACCTGTCTTATATGAAAAATGTTTAACTATCTTCATGCAGCTATCTAAAGCATATATCAAATTCAGCAAAAATAACTTGAAGTTGCAATTACTATTAAGGAATATTGTGGCTAGATTTTGATCTCCTATATCATTTGGCTTAGAAATGGAAAATGCAATTTAATGAAAACAAATGTGTAGTATTAAGTCTGAGGTCAGTAAAGCTAATAGACAGTATTCACATAATATCACAACTACAGAGAACATTGACCAGTAAATGAATTAAGAGCTATGCTATAAATAATCTTTATGCCATCATCTCAGCTCGTCAATCATGGAAAAGTAATTCATAAGGGTACTAAGAAAGCAGACTACATGAAGCTTTTTTTGCTAACACCAATGATCTTGTGGACTGGGGATATGTAGTAACCTAAGCTGAGAAAAACAAAGGTGGTTATTAATTTAGCAAAACTTGGACTGAAAAGATTAGTGCAAAGACTGCAAAGCAAAGCAAGACTTAACCAGGAAATAATGAGAGGCATCTGTTGTGGTTTAACCCCAACCCACAGCTTAGCCCCACACAGCCACTTGCTCCTACTGGGATGGGGGAGAGAATCCAAAGAGTAAAAATGAAAAGACTTGTGGGCTGAGATAATTTGTTAGGAAAAACAAAGTCCACGTGTGAGCAAAGCAAAACAAAGAACTATCTACCACTTCCCATAGGCGGGTAGGTCTTCAGCCATCCCTAGGAAAGCAGGGCTCCTGCACATGTGATGGTAACTTGGGAAGACAAATGCTATGTCTCCAAACATCCCTGCTTCCTCCTTCCCCCAGCTTTATATGCTGAGCATGACACCATATGGTAAGGGTTATCCCTCTGATCAGAGTCAGCTGTCCCAGTTGTGTCTCCTCTCAACCTCATATTCACCCCAGCCCCTTTGCTGGAGGGGTGGTACAAGGACCAGAAAAGGCCTTGAGTCTATGCAAGCACTGCTCAGCAGTAACAAAAATATTTCTGTATTATCAACACTTTTTTCAGCACAAATAAAAAACATAGCCCTGCACCCAGTATTGGGAAGAAAATTGACTCTACTCCTGACAAAACCAGTACAGCATCACAAAGAGAGTGCGCTGGTTAAAATGGGGTTACTTTTGATGTTCCTCAAGGGTAGATGGAGGCACTGAGTCTCTTTAACAGTTCCTGTAAAGACACTGGTACAGAATGACAGGTTGATTAAGTTTCCTGGATATTCAGTGATGAGTATAAAATCAAGTCAAGAGCCAGAAGGGTTATATATCAAGAAATATAACTAATCTTGAAGATTAAAATATTAGGAACAAAGTTAAAGTTCACTGTATTAAAATACAATATCCCATATTAAGCAGTTTTTTACTAGGATTTCAGGTGTCAGAGGCAGTTCCTTTTCTGCCTCCATGTTGTTCCCAACTGGATAGACACAGTTTGGCACAGTCAGAGCACATCTGTGTACTTCAGCAGCAGACAGCATGGCACTCCAGCTAGCAGCCTGTGCTGAGAAACCTGGGCCAGCAGAGTGGCCTGGCCCTCAGCCATTTGTAACACAATTGTCAGGATCTCTTGTTGGAGCTATTCTGTCTTCTGTGAAATAGTTTCATGCTAAATGGAAGAACAGGAATTCTAGTCTTCTCTTATCAGAGAGATGCATCCTTTGTAATTTACAGGGTCATGTCCACTCTTTGCACAGCTTAATGAATACAGAGTGACTGACTGAATAGTTTATGTAATATTTGATGACAATTCAGCAACTTGGCTGAGAATTAGCTGCTATGTAATTGACATGGATTGAAACATTTCTTTCAGTGATTAGTGTCAGGAGATTGTTTATAATTTATAGGGAGAAAGTCCTTGAAACATTAATGCTATCTGATGAGTACCCAGTTTCTGGGCAGGACCTGAGCTCCGGTGAAGCATGTGTTTAAATGTAGCACAGAGATATCTAATGACTTCTCTGCTCATCTCTGCAGCACTTTGTATTGGGCAGGCTGGACAGCATCCTGCTCAGTTTGGTAGCTCCTGTGAATTCCATTCTCTAGTGAATGTAGGTCACATAGCACAGAGATTACCAAACTTGCAAGGCATGCTTTATCCCAAACAGCCATGATACCAAAGGGTGTTCAAAGCATATATGTCTTTATGTCTTTGGTCCACCTCCATTCACTCTGGAAAGAGTTCCCAGAGCATTAGTTACAGCAGTAATCACAAAACAGTAAGCAGAATAATTATGGATCTTTCAGTATTACCCTTTGAAGACTCTTTTCTGTCTTGCTAATGCTAAATTGGATTCTTTATCCCATTTACTCTTTTTCAGCTAACAAATCTAATAATGTTGTCTGCACCAGTCTTTCCTTTTCCCTCCTGCTCTTCCCTCAGCTCTGCAGCAAGAAAAAAAGAAAAGAAAGTTCTGTTTTGAAGTGCCAGATCACAAGACATCTGCAAAGCGAGTTAGCTCTGTTATTTTTCCACCTGACCTTTGGTCTTTACATCCCACTTCTCTCCTGTTTTCTGTCAGAACAATCTTTCTTTATATAAAAATAGAAGACTCAGTTCACAAAAGAGATGGGTGAACAAGTCCCTCGAACCATGTGTTGTCCTACTGTTCACTTCATGTCTACACTCATATCCTACTCAGGTCTGTTGAGCCTGAACACAGTGATTTAGACTCTTGCAATTGAGTCTGTCTGGAGGCCTGTGTTTAGGGGTGTCTCCTAAGTTTCCATACTGACCCCACTATTGTTTAACTTATTCATCAATGACTTGGATGAAGAAAACAGGCCTCCTCAGCAATTTCACTGATGACAGGAAGCTGCAAGAAGTGACTGATACCCTAGAGCAGCCCTTCAGAAGGACCTTGACAGGTTGGAGAGATGGGCAGAAAGGAATATTCTGAAATTCAACAAAGTCAGTTGCAGGGTTCTAGGAAAGAATAATCCCATGCACAGCATAGGAACCAGGTGCTTGCTCAAAAGCATCTCTGAGAGAAGGACCTGGGGTCCTGGTGGACAACAAACTGTTCATGAGTCAGCAGTACCCTTGTGACCAAGAAGGCCACTGGTATCCTGGGGTGTGTTAGGAAGAGAACTGCATCAAGGGAAGTGATCCTGCCCCTCTGCTCAGCCCTGGTGAGGCCTCGGAGTGGTGTGTCCAGTTGTGGGCTCCTCAGTACAAAAGAGACATGGAGTTCCTGGAACAGGTCCAGTGGAGGGCAACAAAGATGATTAAGGGACTGGAGCATCTCTCTTAGGAGGGAAATCTGAGGCAGCTGGGCCTGTTCAGCTACAAGAAGAGAAAACTGACAGGGGACCTTGTCAATGTACACAAGTATCTGAAGGGATGGTGTCAGATCCAGGCTCTTCTCACTGGTGCTGTGCAATAGGACAAGAGGCAATGGACAGAAACTAATGCAGAGGAAGTTCCGCCAGAACACGAGGAAGAACTTTACTGTGTGAGTGACCACATTCTGCAACAGATTGGCAAGAGTTTTGCAGAGTCTCCCTCACTGAAGATATTCAAGAGCTGTCTGGGTGCAATCCTGTACAATGTGCTCTAGGATGACCCTGCTTGAGGAGGGAGGCTGGACAATATTACCCACTCTGTGATTCTGTGAATTGGTTTCAATCTTTTGGCAATCCCTGAAGCCAATTCCACTCATCACTCATTTACAGCACAGCATCATGTTCTCCAGGATCCCATGTCCCAGTTGCACTTGGCTGGTCTGATTTGCAACCTACTACAGAGTGTGGAAGAATTACCTTAGCACACTTCCACATTTAAAAGACTGACTCCCAGATGCAGCCTCCTCCTGTCACAGGACTGACACACAAACTCCTGTTTAAGAAAGAATGTATCTGAGGTCTGTGATTTAGGAGGTCTGGGGATCACAGCTTTTATTCTTGTCTTTGTCCTGAAAAGCACTATGCACAGAATCTAATTGCAGTCTGAGTAACCGAATAAGAAATAAATCATTATTAACCACACAAGCAGCCAAGCATCAATTTTGAAAAATACCCAGGTGGAAAGATACAAACCTCACCTAACACTGTTTCTGCTTTCAAAAAGGACCTTAAATTGCCAATTTGTCTTGAACAGAAAAAAATTAACATCGCTTTCCAGACAGCTACCCAGAAGTGGCTGTAGGCATTGTGGCTGGATATGTTATTGGTCTGCATCCCAAATAACTACTGTGTCTGGGAGGCAGGAGGGGAGAACAGGACAAACACGCTAGCCACAATTTAAACACACTTAGCTTTTCTCCCTTTGGATTTGGAGTCATCCTTGGGTAGTTGGTCCAAGAAAATCCTCTCTTGTTTCAGATGTTTTCCTTAGAGAATGGGGAGTATACTGGAGGGAAAGGATAATTTCCTCAGGCTTGATCCATTTCCATTTTGCACACATTGGAGATCACGTGGCATTTTCACAAGTATCTCCAGGAGAAAGGTTTGAAAAGATCTTATTGATTTCCCTGAAACAATCAAATATATAAGGAAAAAAAGCTTGGTTTTCTGCACATGGTACTAAGATTCACTCAAGTAGCCCAGCAAAATACTGTGTGCATCGACCCAGCCCCATGCCTTTCTCACCTTAGAGAGCAATGTGTTCTACCTTTTAATGCTTCTCAGTCCTCACTAGCGGCTCTGCAAAAGCACCAGAAAAATAAAGGCACCAAAGAAAATACATTAAACAAATCAAGTTAGACCTCAATAATTTTTTTACTTAGAGTTTTCTTTATTAATTTTAATAGACATGGGATTTGATTTTATTAATGGATATAATTTTATTTTATTCCACTCCCTTTAATAAAAACAGATTTGTCTCCATTAGTTTTTGGATTGGCTACAATTATGGAGGTGAAAGAACTGCAAAAGAAATCTCAGTTCATGTTCTTCACATCAATTAAACCCATGTGCTAGCAGTTTGAGCACTGTCTTAAAGATACAATTTTTGTTGTATCTTTACTGTATGTTTTGTGTTCAGACAGGTTATTGATGAAGGCTGCTGTTCCTTACTGTCTTCAATAATTCAGTAATATGTGAGAAAACACGAAAAGTAAAAAATTCAGATGTAAAGATGGAGCTGTTCAAATTCATATTTAGACACAACATATCCAAGAACATGGAATGCTACATGAAAAGTAAAGTTTCAGATAATCAGTGAGGACAACAAACCCTTTTTATGATCAGATTAATTATGAGAAAGTGATTTGATAACGTGCAATATGTTAACACTGAGATAGGAAGTACACCACAGGAAAATAAAGCCTAGTCCTGTAACTGAGGAACTGTTTTCATGCTCGGTTTGCATTAAACCCTGCCCACTGTAACATGTGCTTTGTGTCTGTGCATACGAACACAGTGGTGCTCATAGGACCATTTTATGGTCCTTTTGATTCTGTGGATTGTTCACCTTGCTATAGTTGTGCCTGTTAAAATAAAACACACACAGGAACTTAAAACCACCAGACTTAAAAAACATTATTTTAGGAGGCTCTTGCAGTCAGTTTCACGATGGAAAAATTTAAACGATGGAAACATTACTGCCTTTGCAATTAGAACAACACCAAGGGGAGGAGCTGAATTCAATCAGTGTTGTTTTTTTTTAATCCTAGAAAACTAGTGAGCAGTGTCTGAAGAATTTTGGTATTTTCAGGATTAGATGTATTTTAAATATTCACCAATATTGTGAAAAAGACCAAACATCTGATTAGCAAAGGGAGTTGCAAATGTTCAAGCTCTGCATATATTTGATGTAGCAGACCTCCATAAACTTCACATACTTCAAAGCCTAGTAGATACCATCTTCATGGATTTTTCTCACTGGAGTGGTTTCTGTCCCTTATGTGGACTAACCCTTCACACCTGAAATGAAGCATTGGCAAAGTGGTGGCAGCTACAGGGCAAATTGCCCTCACCGTGTTGCATTTCCTGCATACTTTTCTCATTCTTTCAGGATACTATTGCCATTTTTCTGAATGTTGCTCTTTACTCTTCTCTTTCATTTGCATGCATGAGGATGGCAATCAGGTACTTCTAAATGGGTGAAGCTCCTGTGAAGTTAAGACTGGAAGGAATCCTCATTCTATGATCAAGTAAAGGGAGAGAAATACACATGAAACATCATAACAGTAAATAGTGAAATCTGAGCAGGTTAGTTTGAAGCCTGCAGTTTCAGGAAGATGGAAAAAAATGAGAAAAATTATATATTTGACAGAGCATTCAAGATGCACTCTTGAGCTCTGTAGAAAAACAACATTGTGTTATTTGGAGAAGGGCTAAACCCAGTATTTCAAAACCAAGCAGCTGGTTCTTCCAGCAATGAATTCTTAAATACATGGTAATATTTTGATCTCTGCTTCAGCCTTAAATGAGAATTTAGAAATCTTGAGAATACTTCTCTCCCAAACCACACACTCAGTTAAACAGATTTTAGGGAACTGCAGATGAAAGAAGGGTATCTATAAGTCATTGGAGTGCCAGAACATCCTCAGTGTTTCATGGTTTCTCAGCATTATAAATGATCTTCTAAGCATTATAGATAAAGTCTATGTGGCTAATTTGCAATAAATAGAAACACTAAAAATAATGTTATCCTGGATGTAACTCTGAAGAAGCCAGTGAGCAGGTACTGCAGTTGAAGTATCAATGCAAAATTTTCTAAGCACCTCTGCAATCCACCTCATGCTAATGGTATATTTCCCATCAGATATAGTACACATGCTCTTTCTGCTTTCATTTGTGTTTTATCTCCCTCAAGAGACCTGTTGTAGCCAATGAGTAAAAATTGTGGTATGGACAATTATTATTGTTATTAAAAATGAAATATAGAAGGAAAAAATAATATTTTTTATGTCAGTTTAGTGAACCAAACAAGCCTAACTCCTACTCTTGCAGATGTGGGGGCTGAAATGCCAGAATGGTGTTTTTACTCCAGTGTCTCCAGCATTAAACTTATTGTGCTCACAGAGAAAAGCATACTCAAGAATGAACAGAAATGTTTATAAAAGAAAGGGCTACATGTTTTCACTTCTTTCTTTAAAGGTCAGCTTTGAAGTAAGAACAGATTGACTAACTCCAGATGATGCCATCGTTTTGCATAGTACTTATAGGACTAGGGAGGCATAACAGTTCTTTCACTCAGCAGCATTTATCATGGGGTAGACATATTAAAAGAGTCATATTTTGTAATAAAGAGTATGGATTTTCTCAAATCTTTCTCTGCCCTCAGCATCCTGGGGAGATGGCATCCGTGACATTGAAACAGGCTGTGTGTCTCCCTGGGGACTTAGAGTTGAGAGACAGACAGGGAGCCTGGTGGTGATCTTGTGTTCCCCAGCACCACCAAAACCAGGTTTGTGGAGCGCTTGGATTCCACCCAGCCACCATCTCCTGATGGAAAGCAATTCAGATGAAAACATTTCAATGAGCTCCACTAAATATACAAAAGTTTTGATATAAGAACCCTTTAATCCTAAGTTTACTTTCAAGTAGGACTAAGGTGCCAGTGGCAGTAAAATTGTGTCACTTTGTCAGCATTTACTGAAAGCAAAGATTTTGCCTGCAGAATTACTGGTTCTTCAGTTTGCTTAGCTTGTGTTGGGGACAGCATGCAAAAATCCAACCAGTCCTACTGCTGACACTAATCATCTATTCCTGTCACTTTGATCATTCTGTGACTGAAAAGCAGAAAGTTATTTTTTCAGGTTTGAGAGAAGGAATTAACACTGTTTTAGAAAAACTGATGTGATTCCTACAGGGCCTGATCCTGGAGGAGGCTAAACACCGTGAGCTGATAGTGAGCTTTGATGGGAGACAAGAGATTTACAGGTCCCACTGAGTTTCTCTTCCTACAAGCATTAAAATATACCTCCTTTAAACTACGACCATGACTCCATAGACAAAAGGAAGATAGATGGGAGAATTTTTAAATTGGGATATTGTGCTTTGCAGAAAATGAAAGGGTTCTGCCCCCAAAAATCTATCAAGTCATTATCCACTTCCCTTCTGCTAACATATGTCTTAAGCTTTGTCTTTTATTCTTGAAATATTTTAACAAGCTAAGAAGAGAAGAGGAGGAGGGGAAGAAAGAAGAGAAGAGAAGAGAAGAGAAGAGAAGAGAAGAGAAGAGAGGAGAAGAGAAGAGAAGAGAAGAGAAGAGAAGAGAAGAGAAG